>JAFMSR010000012.1:33300623-33310623 GCA_022818135.1 Saxidomus purpurata
AGTCAGTCAGAATAAATCAGTTCTATGCAAGGTTTTACAACATCTTCTTTATGCTATTCAAATCTAAAATGGGCATAATCCTGTTATTTGGAACGGGTTCCAAATAAATATAAAGCACTTCCCGTACTATGGCTGCAGCCAAAATTATAAACAAGGGACTACTTTTCTATATTTAACACCACGAACTACTTTTTATGGAGCGTTCCAAATAACAGGAGTATATATATAGGGAGAGATGAGTTTCTAAAAATGCCTTGTAGGGGGAAGATTTCCCCGGGAAAAGGGTTTTCTTTGGGGGATAAATTCTTCAGAAAATGGGGCTTGGCAATCTTTTGGGGGTGATAACTGTCTGAAAATGGCTTTTTTTAGTATGCGTTCCAAATAACAGGAGTATATTTACGCAACGATCTAGGTCAATTGTTTACAAAATATTACTACGCACCTTACTACTGGCGAATACTTCGGTGAACATATGTTCTAACTCGACCGTCTATGTACTCATATCTGTTTGTTGTAACATTGAATGCATACAAATTATAATTTCTCCTTTCAAAAAGTTGAAATAGTGCATTGAAATGCCGATATGCTGATTCGTCTCTACCGAGACATAAAAGTCTTGCCCATTCAAGAAATAGTTCTGGGTTTAAACCATTTACGTACACAAAAGAAGCCACAATTATTCTTTCAAAATGTCTTAGGTTTTTTGTCCAGAAATAACGTCGGATTCGTATAGGCCACAAATTTGCTGAACCAACTATATCCTGAATTTCCATCCACTTTTCATAAATGTTATAGTTATTCCTATCACCAATAACACTATAGTATCATGCACACACGCGACTGCAGTCCAAATACTGAAGGGCCAAACAATTTGAATAGAGCTATTACGATCTTTATCACTTAGTAAATCATTCGGTCATGATACAGCTTCTTGGAATTTACTACAGCAATTACGACTGACATGCCGTATTTATTGCAGTTCGCAGACTATGTATACAGCTGGTCAGAGTCTGTGTGAGATTAAGCTTGTTCAGAAATGTAACTAATCTTTATTCCGTATCTTTTTATTTGTATTTTAATTGTTTGTATCAAAGTGGGAGATCAAGCTTTTGTAGAAATGAAACTGATCTTTATTCCGTATCTTTTTATTTGTACCTAACATTGTAAATGTGCTGGTTATATCTTACTTTTGGACCGTTCCAAATAACAGGATGAGTTTCTGAAAATGCCTTGTAAGGGGAAGATTTCCCCGGGAAAAGGGTTTTCTTTGGGGGATAAATTCTTCAGAAAATGGGGCTTGGCAATCTTTTGGGGGTTATATCTGTCTGAAAATGCATTTTCTTTTCGATAAAAGTTGCTTTTTAAGGGTGCGTTCCAAATAACAGGAGTATATTTACGCAACGATTTGGGTCAAATCTGATAGGCCCTGTCAGTGTGACATCCACAAGTTTTGAAGATCAACTGATCAGCTAATTGTGATATTTTAGGCCCTGGGGATAATACACCAGTAATGGCACATAAATTTATTAGCTTCTGTTCCTTGAGAATTCCTGCATTTTTGGTGCTGGTAGACACTTTCATTTTGGAGGTAATCATGTCAACACTAAATAAGTCAATTGAATCTAGTTCAAGTAGGAAAAGTGGAGGGAATTATCGTGAGAGAAAATCGGATCCAAAAGATATATTATTCAGTGATTGGAATAATCCTTGGAATTTTTTCTTTCTATTCTCACTGCCAATTGTAACGGTACTGGAATGGCTCAGGGATCGTGGACTCTTAGCTCGTACTGTATCGTGTGATTCATGCGGCGGGTCAATGTATCTAAAGACGAAGAAAGAACGGAACGGTGGGCAAATATTCCGTTGTTCAAGCAACAGAAATCACCAACGGTCGTTACGGAAGAACTCAATTTTTGAAAAAATAAACATTGAATTACAGAATGTTATGGTATTCATTAAATCTTATCTTGACAAGCAGTCGCTACTTCGATGTTCAATTGCTAGTGGGACAGCATATGGTACTACGGCAGTGAACTGGGCTAGTTACATTCGTGAGCTGTTTAAGGAACATTTCCATAGAAATACCAAAAACAAGATCATTGGAAGAGAGGTGGAAATTGATGAATCTTTGTTTGGCCGCCGAGTGAAACACCATCGTGGCAATCCAAACAAAGGTTTAACGGTGTGTATATTCGGCCTTGTGGACAGGAAGAGTAATACTATTATTTTGTATCCTGTGTCCGATCGGAGAGAGGCTACCCTTCTGCCCATTATTAAGCGACATGTGAAGCCATGGGCCACAATTTATAGTGACGGCTGGTCGGCATATTTCAACCTCAATGACACAGGATACAGGCATTTCACGGTACTACACAAGTACGCTTTCAAGAAGGAGTACGTTAACAAAGCCACTGGAGAAATCATCAGCGTACATACAAACCGGATTGAAGGTGCTTGGAAACATGCTAAAGATCATTTTCGGAGGATTGTCGGTACCAAGTCCGAACAGTTTGAAGGCCATACAGCAGAAATTATGTGGCGTTCTGAGAATAAAGGTCGTGTTAACGAGAAATTCGTTGAATTGTTGACGCAAGTCTACACACTCGACAGCCCACCCAAATACGACTACACGACTCCACTTTTCGACTCCTGGGACGGACCAAATGGTGACACAGGGTCGGTTGCAGACGATACTATACAGCCAGTCGAATCAGGGGCGGAATCCGCCGAATCTGAGTTCGAGTCAGAAATATCCCGACCCAAACAAATGATGCCGGCAGCCAAGTCATTAATTTTTGATGAAGGACCCAATGTTTCCCTTGAATCCGACTCAACTCCAGTCAGTGAACCAAGAAAGGGACCAAACCTTAAAACCACTAAAAGGAAGCCTATAGCTACAAGTACGCCGAAGACAGCCACATACATTTACATTGATTCAGACTCGGACGGGAATAAGACAATTACTAACAGTACTGTTAAGAAGAAATCTATTCACAGAACAGATAATGTCTGTCATCCGGCAGGGTTTAAACCTGTTCAAAAGGAAGGACCCGTGAAAAGGAAAAGAAAATCAAAAGTATCCAACCAGTACAGTAAATCAGCTTTTAAGTGGCAGTGGGACTCGGATGATGATGATTTTCAATAATGACCATAGCATAACATAACGGAATAAATCAAAGTTGTACTACAACGGAATAAATCAAAGGCAAGTTCATAGAGAATTTTGCGCATGAATTAACACAGGTGCCCACGTGTAGTTTATTTTACAATGGCGGATGAATACAATGTTTAACAAATTTGACCCAGATCGGAGCGTAAATATACTCCTGTTATTTGGAACGCTTAAGAAATAAGCGATTTTTTTTCTAAAAAACACATATTTAAGACACTAATAACCCCCAAAAGATTTCCAAGCCCCATTTTCTGAAGAATTTATCCCCTAAAGAAAACCCTTTTCCCGGGGAAATCTTCCCCTTTCAAGGCATTTTCAGAAACTCATCTCTCTTTATATATATACTCCTGTTATTTGGAACGGTCTTACGAAAGGTTCGTTTTTCATGTTTACTAATATTTCCGATATAAATGTAGCTATTATAAAAATGATTTAACAATTTGACTATATTTATGAAAAATAAAAGCGGAATAAACGAAATATTTTTAAGGTTTTATGAAAAGTAGTTCCAAGGTGGTAATTCGGTCGGGCGAACATAAACCATAAATTCATTGCAGGTTCAATGAAAATATTTATGTGGAACGTGTTCCAAATAACAGGATAATGCCCTAAAATGACGTAAAAGAAACGAATAACATGAAAACAATAATTGTTTTAATATAGAAACATGCTCCTGAATAGAGTCCGTAGTTTCAGTATTCTGAGGAATAGCTAGACTAGTTACTAGTCTGATAAAATTTATGTTTTTTCAATATACTATATTTCAGTTTGTTGTTTTTGTGAGTAGTTCTGTTAAGACTTACATGGTTAGCATATAGAATGATTACGTCTTACTGTATACAATATGCAGCACATTCTGGCTATCCAACAGGTTGGCTTCAGATCATTACGTTATTTGAATATTGCACAACATATTTCGACCAGGAAGGAATGTAGTCAAAATGAAGAAGGTCACACTTATAACTTAGATTTGTATTTAAAGAGTATTTGACAGTCTCCTTAAATTAATGGTAGGGTCAATTTTGAACCAAAGGTTATGCTTTGAAGAGCCTTAATAGAGAATAGGTAATGCTGCACTGTTTTCTATATCTGGGCGTCGTGGGGGCGTTCTCGCCCAGACATAGAAAATCATTGTTCAATTTATAACAGTTATATTGATGCTGGTATTTTAAAATAACTACCCATTATTTGATTATACAAGTTGTTGAGTTTTCTATACAGAGTGATACCATTAAGGAACATTTGAGGAAACAAAATTACATTTCATTAGGTGGACGGTCAGGCCATTAGTCATAAAAGCCCGCATGTATATTGCATCAGCATCCAATCAGAATTACTTGCAAGAAAGTATAATGATTTAATGTATAGGAAGTAGTGATTTAATAAAGATATTTCCGTTAGAAATGTATGTGTACTGATGCAATACGAGTAGACTAACTCAGAAAACCAGATTGATGAAAAAAAAAAAACAATCAAAAGAAACCGTTGATCGCAGACTAAGAGTTTTGGATGTAATAACTTAAATAATAATTTAAAAAATTGATGGTACAAACTGTTTTGACCCAAAGAAAATTGCAGATCATTTTAGCCCCCTTTTGACGACTGTAGCTTTTGCTTTAGTACAAAAGTTGCCAACTCCTTTTAATTTGTCCACTGTTTCAAATATTTATGAACAGAGGAATTCTAAGGCAAGTTTCAAAGTTTCAAATTCATGCAGTAACTGAAGATAGTGTTTATTAGAAATGACGTAAATTATTCCAAAAGAACATGATTATATAATAACCCACTTGTCTTACTTAAAATATATATATGTTATGCTGTAAATAGGTCAATTGTTAGTAATCTTAATAAGTGCTAATGCAAAACCTCTATTTAAGAAAATAATAGATCTGATGTTTCTAGCCAGTATGATATGACATTCAACGTGGCTTGAGAGGGAATTATTCCACTGATTGTCTTGAACTTGTTTCTCTAACAAAAATACGCCTTGTAAAAATGTCTGATCACATAGAAGACCAAACAGCTAAAGGAATGTGTGTACATGGATAGTTATGCTAGATCTTCTTAAAGCTTTCGATACAGTTGTAACACCGGATATAGCTCCTTTCGAATACAGCGCCGGAGCTGTATTCGGTGCACATTAACGAATACAGCTCCCTTGGTGTAGCGGAGCTGTATTCGAACCAAAGCACATGCACAATCGAATAAAGCTCCCTATGTTTGATCATACGAATGATAAACGGATTAAATAACAGAAGTCTGAGTACGTGGTGGTGTGTCTTTTGGCCAAATGAATTCAACCACTTTAGGAAGAAGCTTTGCCGTTCCGAAAACTTTTAAGTCGATGTCCAAATTGTAGTTCGAAAGCTTGGGTCCATCTGTTCAAACACATGTCTGTTGTCCTATCCTGCATTTGTCTTATCAGTCCGTCTGTCGGGCAATCCGTCCTGGTGTGAATGTGCTTCATTCTGTCAACAATTTATTTATGAAATGAAGTACAAAACATCTTAAACTGCCGCCTTCATGTATGAAAAAATGTAGGTTAATTGAAAGAAATTAATTCTTTAATACCAACAAAAAAGTCATTAAACCTCTAAGTTCCGTTCAGTCATCCGTCCAACACGGACGGACAAAAAGATAAACATCCCAGGGCTAAGTACTGCATCCTGAATAGCGGGATGGATCCTTATTATTCTATAAGAAATTATGTGCCTTAAATATACGTCTATGTTGCATCGGGTCACTGGGCAGCTCTATTCGAAAAAAAGGTACAAGAACCCCAAATACAACTCCCATTTAATCAGGGGAGCTGTAATCGTTATGCTCGCCGAATACAGCTCTCCAGGGAGCTGTATTCGTAAATGCGCACCGAGTACAGCTCTCCAGGGAGCTGTATTCGAAAGGAGCTGTATCCGGTGTTACATACGGTCAACCATGATGTCTTATGTCGTAAATTGAACACGATAGTCATCGGGCCAGTAGAGTTGTTTCGCTCATATTTAATTGATAGGACTCCAGCTAACTGTGACTAACACTATGTCAAAGTTTGATGATATAGTCGGTTGTGTTCCCTATGGTAGCATATTGGGTCAGTTATTCTTGTGCTATGTGAATGATATAAGTATAAGTGCACGTAAAAAGTGTAAGTTAATATTGTTTGTAGGTGATTGTGCAGTTACATTTTTCGCATAAGAACCCTGGTGAGATGTTTGACCTGTTTTATGTCTTGAACTTTAAAGTTGTAGTTAATGGTTGATAGATAATAAATATTCTCTTCATTTAGGGAAGATTTTCCATTCAGTTTAGTATTTGGCTCTAAACGAAAACTAAGTAAATTTTCAGACGTTTCGGTTTAGTGTAATGGTCATCCAATAAAAGCACATGACTCTGTAAAATACTTTACTACGTAAGTACCTGTCTGCAACCACTATTTTGAACAATATTGTTAAAAATGATTTTTGACTTTGTTAGTTCATCATGGTATTATGGACTCTCCAAAGAATTGAAATGCAAGTTGCAATTTGCACAAAATAACGTGGTAAGGTATATTGTACAATTATGAATGTAGAATGTCTTTGACTGTGTTATAGTTTTCTTGGCTTTCTTGATACTGAAAATAGGTGGAAGCAACTTAGCCTTAACATAAGATAAGTGTCCTACATACCTTAAAGACATATTAAATGGTATATTGAACAGCATCGGTATAAGATCAGTGGTAGCACTAATAATTGTCCAGCAGTAGATCTAATTGACTTTACGTTTACACCTTTTTGCTCATAGAGGTCGCAGCATCCGTCCTTCCATTGTTCCTGTGTCCGGATTGAAATGTCACGCATGAAGGGGTTTCATGTTACAGGGCACGCATGTTCAGCACACGAAGATGACGTATCGCGTGCAAGACACAAGTCCCTACGTCAGATGTCAAGGTCACAGTGTTAAAGGCAATGGGATCCAGTACATAAAATGCGGCACACATTCGTGTCCGGACTGTAACTCTTTCATGGAAGGATTGTAGAATAACTCGGCAAAAAAGTTCAGCACATCAGGACAGTGTGTCGCGTACAAGACTCACGTCTCTACCTCAAAGGTCAATGTCAAGCACACATATTCAGCACATCATGTGTCGCGTACAAGACCCATGGCCCTACCTCAAAGGTCACTCTTACAGTTTAAAAGTAATGTAATCCTGTATTCACGGTAACTCTGTCATGCATGGAAGAATTTTAAAATGTCGAGTACACTGAGATAATGTCACACGCATGTCCCGTGACCTTACCGTGAAGATCAATGTCACACGCAAGTCCCGTGTCCTTACCGTGAAAGTCAATATCACACTTAGGTCAGAGGTTTTGGAATATTTTTTTTTTTTTTTTTTTTTTTTTTTTTTTTTTTTTTTTTTTTTTTATAATATAATAAAAAAAAAAAAAAAAAAAAAAAGGAAAACCCCGGGGGCGGTTTTTTTTTTTTTTTTTTTTTTTTTTGGGATTAGTTACCGCAGAAAAAAAAGAATTTGAAGAATGAATAATTTTTAAGAGGAAGAAAAGACTGTTAATATTAAGGTGGCAGCTGAGGATTACAGTTTTATTTTCAACTGTTAAATGGGGGGGGGGGGGGGGGGGGGGGGGGGCGACTTCCGGAGGGGGGGGGGGTTTTTTTTTATTACTTTTGTTACTCTGATTATACATAACATTAATTCAAAACGAATTGCAACAAATGCGTCAACTACCGGCCGCTAGTTTAAAAAAATTTATAAAAGTACACATTTGTGTCAATAGAACAAAATAAAACGTGTTTTACCTTTTTATTATGACTTATTATTTAGACTGTTGAATCAGTTACCTTTGCACTTTTGAAATATCAATTTTGAATCTGACGAATTACTATACTTTGCTTTGACAGTATGAAGAAAAGAAACCCAACCTACCTCCTAACCTATGTTCTACTAGGACTCCAGAGGTTCAGGTAATCTAGGCTGCTACTGAGGACCAACAAAAAAAATAAGCTTTAATTACAGCACTTATAATTTCTTCGTGGGGTGTTGGATATAGTATACCTTGTGATATTAACATATAGATCTAAAAACAAAAGAATTTAAAAGTTCCTGCAACAAAAAAATCATTTTTCAGTCCTTCATTGGCTTGACGCCTGGGGGCAAGGCCCCCCCCCCCCCTAAAAAAAAAAATTCTCAATTGTATATTTTCAATTTGTTAAAAAGGTTATGGTAGATAAGAAATACAAGTTGTTTATGTAGTATTATGTTAATAGCTACTTTTAAATAAAGAGATATTATATTATTATTATTATTAAAGAAAGAGGACACCCACAAGGCCTCCCGAGCCGGTTGCGTCGCCGCTCACTACGGGGCCCCAGGTCGCCTCCTGACGCGCGTCAGCTCATTATACAAAATAAATGACAAAGACAAAAGGGGGGGGTAACTTAGTTCATTTATTTACAGGGGGGGGGGGGGGGGGGGGGTGGCAAACAAGTTTACGTGCTACGAAAAAAATTTTAAAAACTTAATACAGGTTCGAATCCCAGTTTATATTGTACAGCAATATATGCTTTTTATGCGTACCATTCTAAAGTGTCTGAAAGTAGAATATAACATTTTTTTTTTTTTTTTTATTTAAAAAAAAAAAAAAAAAAAAAAAAAAAAAAAAAAATGGCCCCTTAAAATTTTTATATTTTTTTTTTTTTTTTTTTTTTTTTTTTTTTTTTTTTTTTTTTTTTTTGTTTTTTTGGGTAAGTGTAATAAATATACATGTATGTCAAATGTTAACACGACATTTTTTGTATTTTCAGACTATGGGTATTATCAGTTGACGGAAATGACCCGTAAGGTTATTCTTATTGAGGAAGAAATGAAGGCAATGATAGCATCAATGTAAGTTTTATTTTCAGCTAATATGAATTATTTTCCAAACAATGTGTGCGGTGTTCACAGTCGCCGTTGACACAATCGAACCGCTTGCACTTCGGTCATTTTGTTTTGATTTTAAACAATTATATACGCAGCTGAAAAGGCGTAAACGATGAGGCTTCCAATGGGAAATGGTATATACGGGTTTGTATATACAGGAGCGTTTGAACTATCAGAATCTATCAAATTTATCTGCGGTATTATAATATATGCTAAATATATAGCAATTCGCAAAATTTCAAATCTGTATTCGGTTCCAGTCATTTGGCGAGCTCTCTGTTATCTATTTGTTCCGTCACAAGGCACCAAAACAATCGATTTAATTCATTTTAACTGAAACAATACACAAATATGCTTAATCTGTCACAATACAAAGCTACAAAAACTCAAAGCTTCGGGAGAAATTCATAAACGCTTCACGTTAGTAATTCAAAAAATTGAAAAGAATTTGAGTCTGTCTCTCAGATAGATAGGGAAGACATCTGCCTTCTCGGGTTTTGAGTTTGATGTTAAGCTGATGGTAAACTTGTAAGATACTGTGTTGTAATGAAGTATAAAATGAATACATATCCTTTGAACGTCCATAACGTAATAAACCGTAAACGCGGGTTAAGACAAGTTTGGCCTTCCATAAAAGCGACCGTTACCGTATGGAACACGTTTTGTCTTGAATTTAAAGGTTATGCCGACAGCTCCTGAATTCTGAAATCTCATAAGTCCGAGGCAAATGCTGACACTTTAAGACAACCTTGAAAATGACATTGGACACAATTTTACTGGGTTTGAAAATTTTCATTTTACCAATGTTCGCGTACAGGGATTCGAATTGCGAACTACAGACTAGTTGCCCAGTTCACAGATCGCGATTCGAATTGGGAACTGCGAACTTCAAACTTGTTGCCAGAGCG
>JAFMSR010000012.1:33318123-33472579 GCA_022818135.1 Saxidomus purpurata
ATAAATCGAGTGTGGAGTGACTAATTGCAATTTAACTCGGTGTGGGTAGCTTGAGTTGGGAGAAAGCTTGGATTGCATTTCGGGTCACAAGGGTCAAGGTCACTCTTACTTAAAATAGAAAAATGTAATTCACCCAGTAAGTTAAGTAAGGAGTGACCAAATGCAATGAAACTTGGTATGTAGGTACCTTGCATTGAGAACAAGTTCAGGATCGCATTTGGGGTTATTAAGATCAAGGGAAAGGTTACTGTTACTAAAGTAGATGTTTTTTTTCCTAATTTTAAGCTTGTTTTGGGGTAGGGTGGTCAAGGTCAATGTCACTGTTACTAAAATTGATTTGCTATTTATTTTAATTGTTTTTAACATAAAAACATTATTTTTATTTTTTGTGGGGGGAAGTCAAGGTCATGGTCACTCTTACTAAAAACGAAAATCTGGGCGAGGTGTCAAGGTGACTGTTTTGTAGTCTTTTTATCACTGGGGTCAAGGTAACTGTTACTAAATTAGACGTTTTGTTAATTTTAAATTTGTCTCAAAAAACTTACAAATGTTTTTTGAGGTGGGTCAATGTGACTGTTTTTGTTGTTGTTTCTTTAAGATTAAATAAAATACAACTTACACTGGCGATTTTGAAACCTGTGATTTCTTGCTCTTCTTACTAAGGTGTCTTCGTATTTACAGATTGCATTGTTCATCGATTGGGAATATAATAACATGAGATGCAGAACTATATCAAAATGCAACATGCTGCGAAGCTGTTTTCAATTTCCTTCATGAACATATAGATATGAATTCAAATCAAACAATATTTCAGCTACTAAAGTATAGAAGGAAAATGTCTTTGCATAAATGTGTGAAATGTTGTGCACACACACACACGCACGCACGCACGCACACACGCACACACACACACACACGCACACGCTCACACACAACAAAGAAGGAAACTGACATTTTGAGCCATCAAGTGTGGTGCTGGCTTGTCTTTTTATGACTGTCAATATGGTGCTTGGTCTGAAAGACGACATAAGAATATAAAACGTGTTAAAGGGAGAGAGTTTTAGATAAGCTTGAAGCTTTCTACTCGATCCTAAATGTCTATCATAAATGTGATATGTATATATTGAATAAAATATTCTTTAAACCAATGAAACTTGTTCTCAACCGTTTAGTTCCATTTTTGTCTCACTGCATTGAATACCACAGCGACGGGACACGGAAAGCTGATGTGTTGTTTTGCGAGGGGAAGCAATTTGGCATTATTAAGCAAATAATTCCATATATGATTCTTTTATCATTTCTACGATAGTTATTCAAACTAAGAGAAAACAAATGCCTCAACATAGCATATTTTTGTTCATTTTAATAAAAAATGCCGACTTTCTGATGCAAATAGCGCAGGGATATTATCTTAGATATGACAAGAAGGAAGAATTCATTAATGTTGTTTCAGCAATAAGAATGGTATTGCTTTGAAGACATACTCCTATAGCTTCTAACATAGGACTTTTTAGTTAGCTCATGATTTTCATAACGAAGTTTATTAAGATTCTCAATTTAAACACAACTGAGAAAATGTATGAAAACAGCTTTCAGAGAATTTTGTAATTATTGATGCGAAAGTAACATCTTTACATCATATTAGTTACTGCATGAATCATTGTGTAATTGCCGATCAATTCAACAGTGTTAATATCTTTATATTACTGACTGAACGTATATTCCAAGACAGTCTTCTTCGGTTACAAGTAAGTGCTTCTTAAATAAATTTTCAGATATTTATTTTAATATAATTTTGAATGTAAAAACATGGCTAGGTAGTTTAGTTTCTTACATTAGTTGCCTTAGTATATTATACAACCGTAAGTTGTTCAAGACAAACATTTTCTACATATTTCATCTGAGATTTACAATTTCACTCTATCTTTATTTTAGCAGATGCATTGATAACCATTTCAATTTTGAATTTTAAACTGTCTAACGACGCTTAAATTACTAAGAATATTATTATATCCAAACATTTGCTTACAAACAGTTTTGAGAACCATTTTTCACTTATTTAAAGAATGAGAAACAGGCGGTGAATGCTCTGAAATAGTTGGTTTATCCAGGTCCGTTTTCCGAACATGTTAGAAAACTATTTTTTATGGAAGCTGAGTTAATCAAAATAGCGTCCCTCATTAAATGATTAAGAAATAAATAAAAACGGATATATTTTGTGACTAAGGTAAGTGTATTTTCTTTTACAACATTTTCTATAGATGTGCCGTTCATTTCAGCAATGCTTGAATTTTACAAAAGTTATTCAGTAACATACCTTATAACTGAACATAATTGGGGAGAAAGGTTTTCCGATTTAAAATGTGAAAAGAATTTGTACTATCATTTATAACTAAGCTTTCTTCCTGAGAAAAACCCACAGTCTGATGGTTGGAGTCACTTGCTTGATAGTACTGAAACTTGATTTAGGCTCCATGGTTCGAGCCCCGCTGCCTATGTTGTCTCTGACTATTAGAAAGTTGGCAGTTTCTTACAGTAGATAGGGGTCTGTAAACTACCCAGAAACATTGGTAAATTTTCCGCCTACAAATAATTCAAATATTGTTGAAACGGTTGTTAAATCTGTATAATATGCTCGATGCGACCCCTGCTTTTATATCAACACCCTGTGTTTTCTTTTACTTAATTGAGTTTTAATCATACAGTGTGTAGATCTATTACCTTGAACAAACAACTTAGAATGGAAAATGTACTGGTTGAAAAACGAATTACTCAAGTCTTTCTTGCGACCTCTGTATCATTACGCGTTATGTAAGAAGCTTGCTTCGTTTCTTACTCCGCTATAAAAGCTTGTGCGTTAATATCATGCAGTTTAACATGGGTGGTGCGGTGGTCGAGTGGTTAACGCTCTGGTCTACCTATTTCGAGGTCCCCGTTTCGAATCCCGGCCGGGGGTAGAAACGGTTTTACTGTTTTCCGTAACTCAATCTAATAAGAAAGCGTTCCACGCCATGAAATGATTGTCACGGTATTCTTGAAAACTTGCCGTCAGAATAATACACACCATGTAGAATAATTAGCAAGTAACACTAGCAAATTAAGGTTACACTTATCAACATTAATAAACATACGCTTATCATTCGCAGTGCAAGTAGTTGAATTTCCTGAATGCAGTTTCCTTTTTTCTTCAGTTGTCATAACAGTTAATGTGCAATTGTATATATTCCAAAGATACATGATATTAAACTGCCAGTACGTGATGTAGATTTTTAACATTACAATGTTCTTCATGCATTCAATTCTGTGCTCTTCGATCTGTTTATAATTTCATTAATCAGTAAATTTCGCTGACCATCCATTTGTAAATTATGGGTACATTATGCAGTTAGGAAAAGACAAGTCTTTTCTCAAACAAAACTGGTAAAGGTTGTCTGAAAATAAAACTTATGAAGGTGGGGCTATAACATTAACTCTCATAAAAAAACTTGTGACTTCAAAGATACAAATTATTCCAGTGAGATTAAGTAATCAACAAGGGCATAAGCCCAAGGTTAAATACGTACAACGAGGCTTGCCGATTTTGATATCTATGCAATTTTATTGAATCATAAAGAGTTATTTTCTCACCGTTTAAACGCATGTCACATATGTAAGTCGGAATAAGTGGATACAGGATGGGGATAAATATCTTTCTCATTTTTCTCGATTTTACTTCAAAACTGCTATCGATGGGTTGCAGAAAAGAATACCAGCAACCATGTTTATTTCAAAAATTTACAGAATTCGATTTTTTGTCTGCTTACAATTAACTAAAAATTCCGGCACATATGCCATGGGAGATAATGTTTATCTGACATGGAGCAATGAAATTATCTCATTAGGTGACGATAATATCTTCAATCGAATATCTTGCATTTGTCTTAACGAATATCCATTAATGAGCAAGTATCTCATGCAAGAAACCTGCATATCGACTTGCACTTTGAAGGCTAGATATTTTAAAACAAACTTACCGAAATGATATCTTTATAAAAACAAACATCTTTAGTGTGTATGGGAAAGTGCCGTCAGATTTAACGTGACGTCACAATTGTTTTACGTTACGTCACAAGGAAGCACGTAAGTCGTCTTGGGGGGGTGAAAACTAATTTTCGCACTGTGTCAAAATGCAGATATCCCACAGGTTGCAAGAAAAGTATTCGCGCATTTACCCATGTGAGATAAAGTGAATCAACAGTCATAGTGATACAACTAGCAAATGGTTAGCGTTCAAAACGAGGCCGCGAGTATATGGACGTATTCGCCGATGGGTGGGACCTTAATACGCATACGCTTATCATTCCATTGTTAAATCACAGCTTTCAAAAGTAAGAAGAAATTGTGCAAATGCATGCATGAAAAAATGCAATCACTTTTTTCAATTTTCTTCAGTTGTCATAGAAAAGATCTAACTAAGAAATGACCAGTATGTTTATTTAAAAATAACAATTTTACAGCCATACATGTTATTGCTTACAATTAACGTAAAAATAGTCCGCCAGCGATGTGAGACAAGCGATGTGAGATAAGTTTTTTCACCTATGGGATACATATTTCCCGAATTTCCCGTTGAATAAACTGTTCTTCATCGCTTATTTTCAATTCTGTGTCTGCTTACGATCAGTTTATAATTAGTCCGGCAGCGATGTGAGATAATCAGTAAATTTTTCGCCTATGGGATACATTTCCATTTGTAAATTAAGATAGACTTATCACATTGGTGTTAGGGGAAAGACAATTTTTTTTCGAAATTTAACTGGTAAAAGTTGTATAGAAATAAAAGTGCTGTGAGCGCTGAAGGCGGGGTTTTTCATCCCATCCTGTAGCAATCCTCTATATTTAATGGTTTAAATTCATAAAAACAACTTCTTGACCTTCGTGATTTGCCGCTGGATACCGTACCAAAAACTCGGCACAGCGTTTTTGGACGGATCGAAACTGTGGGTTTCAGAGGACATGAAAGCAGATTCACTTTATACGACACAGAATGAACGATTAACAAATATATGGGTGGCAGGGAAGGTCAATTGTTTTATTGTAAAACGTACGTTAAATGAAAAATAATCACATGGTCAACATTATAAATTGTTTGACAGACCAGTAAAAATAATTCGATCTGCGCTTTGTTAAATTTCAAGCGTTATGAACTGATGATGTGTATCGAACATTATTGTGAACCAAGCCCAGACTTTGAAACAGAAATGAACAAAGCAATACCAGTAATGAAATATAAATACAGTACTGTGCAATGTGTATAACAGGGAAACCCAAATATGATACTTGGATACCTTGTTATCGGTAAATCCGTTCACTGGGCCTACTCAGCTTCAACTTGACAAGTAGCGTCAGCCTCTATTAATGGCGGGTAATTTTGTTCACGTGAGTTCACTCTCGGGAATGTGCGTAAATTATTTTTTTTTAAAGAAATTTATTTCAAGGTAAGTATATATGTGCTCGTTTGTAAAATTAATAAGAAAGTTGTCAATGGAATAACATCATTAATTTGGAAATCAAACTGCAAACTCTTAATTATATCGCGTTCCGTACGTTCCGTAAATATCCGTACTTTTCCGTGATATGATTATCTTCCGTAATCAGTTAACATCGCAATAATTTCTAAAGCAGAGTCTATGAAAAAATGTGTAATACAGTCTATTAGCTATGGGCCTTTCTGCAATCGTTTGAAGTTGTTTGTACTGTTTTTATTTGTAATTAGTTATTATCGTATGCGACATTCAAACAAAACATTGATCTGGTCTGTCTTGCACTACTTTCCCAAAGCGTATGTTTATAGTTGTTATTCGCACATATCACAGTTAAATTGTATGCAGTGTTTGAAATGTAGAATACATGGAACTGTATCACCATGTACAACCTCCGGCTTTGACAGCAGTTCCGGCGTTGACAGCAGCTCCAAATTCAAAGTTTTACGCAGGGTAGGTATTTCTGTTGTCTTAGTGAGTAACGGCCAGTATATATTGTTTCAGCATAGATCAATGAATCAACATGTGAAATAATGTCTAAACAAGCACCGCGAATGAGGAGAACATTCTCGGTTAATACGAAAGTGTTGCCGAAAATCGTGTGTTTTCACATTCGGCATTAATTATAAGAGTAAATATTCAGACATGAAAAAATTGAATAGCCGGGGACAAACTTTAACCATTTTTCTAAAAGTCTGCCAAGTTTCACCGTGTAATATGCCGTTTTAAAAGAGATACAGGCGTTTAAAGTTGACAAGGAACACGGATCTGGCTAACGGGATTGGCAGTTCCTTTTCGTAACGGTTATAGGTCACAGCAGCTCTCGTCAATTTTTATGTTTACAGAAACAGCAGTGTCGAAAAATGCGAAAATCAGTGAAAATTGCGTGTTTCAGCCGCTTTGCATCGCTTGTTTGCTTTTTTTCTGCACCAAATGGCATTGCAACTAATACACGTGGACTGCGGGTAAATAGCACTTTTGACGTAATGTACAACAATATAGTCAGGAAAGTTACATTTACACAAATTTTGTTGAAAAGGAACGATAATATGACAACACTCAAGTATCCATAGTCGCATTCTTTTCATCGCCATTGAAACAAATGCATGTACATTGAACTTTTAGGAGGCCAAAAATGAGTAATATATTGATCGCCTCTATGGTCGAGTCGATAAGGTCGCTGACTTGTAATCACAATGACCATGAGTTCAGTGAGAAAGTTTGAAGTTCCATACGCAGGATTAAGGTCTCATACTGGTCCTTACAAGGAACAATGGGGAGGTCAACTGTCCGCCTGTACCTGACTGAAAAAGTGTTGAAGAACGGAGATTTAACTGAAACCAAACCTAAAAAAATACATAATTACCCCGAAAGTCGTTTCTAATAGTGCCGGGTACTAGAATATTTCTTTCTGACGTACAATGCTCAAACATGTCGTTTGTTCATTTTATCAATTCGCTACAAGACTTTCGAACATTCATGTACACATATTTACCTATCATAGTTTTTGTTTCGTTTTTTAAAAGCACTGGCAAACTTTGTTTACTTTCACATCTTTAGCAGATACAGAACACGTAGTTTTTATCCATGATCAGTGTATTACATCGCACTAAATACAATCCCTTCAGTGCAACAAGGTTGTAACTCATATTAAAGTAAGAAGGAAATATGACCGTGTTGCATGAAAATAGGGTCATACAAATTGTATCTTTATCAAAGATAAAACAATACGTAGCACATGTTTCGGAAAACTTCAATTTTTTGCAAGAGGTCTCTAACACAGTAAATATCATGATAGATTTTACATTCAGGCATTTATGGAAGCTGCTTCAAAGCAACACACAAAACGCATTTAATTGAATATATTCCGTTAAAGAAGATTTTGGAACCGCCCTTTAATAAAAGTGGTATTTAACACCGCAAAACGACGTTTTTGATGGATAATATAAAATTTATGAAGTAAAGGGTTGTGCGATGGTGGAGTGGTTATCATTAAGAGATTCCCGGTTCGAATCCCGGCCTGCGCCATGGACATTTAGAAAATTTAGAAAAATGTTCAGTGTTTGCCAACCATCTAGATATGAACTGGTTAGAAACCCATAAACTTGTGAGGATAAGTGCTATACCGTCCGGCACGTTAGAGAGCAAAGGGATGTATTCGTAAAGAGCTAGGGTTTGGTGCCAGGATTCTGTCTCTTCAACTTACACTTGACTAATATACGTCAATGTTTATTACATAGTTTTAAAGGTTAATATGGTTGAATATAGTGTAAGATTTAAAACGCTGCATAGAGCAAGCGGACCGGTATATTTATGTGACTCTGTCAATGCTAGCAATTCCTGTTTATGTGTAACATCTTCATGCATACTTAGTCTTTTAACTCTTTATTGATATATCTGCTATAAATTAAGGAAGTAAAATGAAACCAGTTTACATTAAATAATGAAATTGGCAATGACACTATACGAGCCGTATAATAACAAACGAGAAAAGGAATTTAAATTTGCACGTCAATTTCCATTTATTACCCGCAGTCCACGTGAATTAGTTGAAATGCCATTTTGGACAGAAAAAGAAGCAAACAAGCGATGCAAAACGGCTGAAACACGCACTTTTCAGTGGTTTTCGCATTTTTCGACACTGCTGTTTCCGTAAACATAAAAATTGACGGGAGATGCTTTCATTTATTACCGTTACGAAAAGGAACTGCCAATCCCTTTAGCCAGATCCGTGTGCCTTGTCAACTTTAAACGCCTGTATCTCTTTTAAAACGGCATATTACAAGACTTTTAGAAAAATGGTTGGAGTTTGTCTTTGATCTATGCTGAAACAATATTTACAAGCCGTTACTCACAAAGACAACAGAAAAGGCAAAAACATTCACAAATACCTACCCTTCGTAAAAACGCGCATTTGAATTTGGAGCTGCTATCAACGCCGAAACTGCTGTCAACGCTGGACGTTGTACACTGTCTGTATGTGCCTTATTTCCTGTTCCTGTTCCAAAATGACATTCGTGACCCTTTGGGCACTACTGCATGAAATTCTATAAATGTTCCGGAACGTGTCAAAGCAAAGGAATGGGAATGGTAAAGGGTCAATAGAGACGATCCTATCTCCCTATGGCATCACTTCCAGAAAGTCTGCGAGTCTTCCTGAAAGTGCCACAGACCGGTGCAAATGACCTAGTATTTAACCGGGATGTTGTGAACGACTTATTCCCATTGGTACCACTTCCTGAAAGTCTGCGGGACTTCCTGAAAGTGTCACAGACCATAGGAAACGGATAATTACCCACTAGGAATATCTAAGGGAGGTACAACTCGTTTGATACTGCCTCCTGAAAGTATGCGAGTCTTCCTGAAAGTGTCGCAGACCGATGCAAACGGATTCTAACCTTTTAGGAATATCTGAGGGATGTAATACTCGTTTGACACCGCCTCCTGAAAGTCTGCGAGTGCTCCTGAAACTGTTGCAGACCAATTTAATCGGATAATAACTGTAAGGAATATTTGTGGGAGGTAGATCTCGTTTGACACCGCCTCCTTAAAGTCTGCGAGTGTTCCTTAAACTGTCGCAGACCAATGTAAACGGATAGTAACCTTTTAGAAATATTTATGAGAGGTAGAACTCGTTAGGTGCCGCCT
This sequence comes from Saxidomus purpurata, assembly GCA_022818135.1. Classification (NCBI taxonomy): domain Eukaryota; kingdom Metazoa; phylum Mollusca; class Bivalvia; order Venerida; family Veneridae; genus Saxidomus; species Saxidomus purpurata. The sequence goes on from JAFMSR010000012.1 coordinate 33,327,294, forward strand.
CCCGAAAGTCTACGAGTGTTCCTTAAACTGTCGCAGACTAATGTAAACGGATAATAAACTTTTAGGAATATTTAGGAGAGTGAGAACTCGTTTGACACCGCCTCCTGAAAGTCTTCGAGTGTTCCTGACCAGTATTAAATACTGGTGCAAATGAACTCAGATGGTACTGGGATATTATGTACGACTTTATTTTCAATGGCACCACTTCCTGAAAGTCTGCGAGTGTTTCTGAAAGTATCGCAGACTTGTCCAAAATTAAGATGGAACAGGGATGCTATGAATGACCTCAGAGGGATGGAATGATGCCTGAGAGGGATAGCGGAGACCCCTTAGAGGACCTTCGGGGGTTCTCCGAGCGGTTGAGATAAGATGTGGAGGTACTCAGAGGGATGGAGGGAAGCCTTGGAGGGATCGCGGAGGTCCTCAGTGGGATTGTAGAGACCACCAAAACGATGTAGAGGAACTAAGCTAAAAGAAAATGAAACTGCGAAACACTCGCAGACTCTCAGGAGGCGGTGTTAAACGAGTTCTACCTCCAATAAATATATCCTAAAAGGTTAATATGCGTTAACTTTGGTCTGCGAAAGTTTCAGGAACACTCGCAGACATTCAGGCGGCAGTGTCAAACGAGTTCTACCTCACATAAATATTCCTACAAGGTTATCATCCGTTTACATTTGTCTGCGACAGTTTCAGGAGCACTAGCAGACTTTCAGGAGTCGGTGTTAAACGAGTTCTACCTCCCTCAGATATTCCTTAAAGGTAATTAGCAGTTTGCATCGGTCTGCGACACTTTCAGGAAGACGTGCATACTTTCAAGAGGCAGTGCCAAACGTGTTGTACCTCTCTTAGATATTCGGGTAATCATCCGTTTCAACTGGTCTGCGACACTTTCAGGAAGTTCCGTTGACTTTCAGGAAGTAGTGCCAATGGAAATTAAGTCGTTCATAACATCCCGGGTCAATCCTAGGTTATTTGCACCGGTCTGTGGCACTTTCAGGAACACTCGCAGACTTTCTCGAAGCGATGCCATAGTGAGTTAGGATCGTCTCAATTGACCCTTTATCATTCCCATTCTTTTGTCTTAACTCGTTCTGGAGTATTCGTAGACTTTCAGGCATCAGTGCCAAAGGGGTCACGAATGTCATTTTGGAACAGGAACAGGAAATAAGGCGCATACAGCTCCATATATACTACTGTGGTATGCTAACTTAGGCCTTGGGGCATTGATATAAACGAATATAAACAAGAACTATCTTTGAAAAAGATTGTCGGAGCAATTTTGAGTATATGAAAGAGATCGGTTACATTTTATAGTAAAAATCATTTTCACTCAGACGGCGCGACATTTCAAAGTGAAACTAATTATGCACCTTGACCTGTACGAGAAGCCATGACCCTTCGCTAAACAGAGATGTAAGACCGAATGTTCTCCCGACTAAGCTTACCAGCCAATTGCCAATTTTCTCCCAAATTGTAATTATGTACCTTGACACGCCTCAGGAAAACAACACTTAATTCGTGTTTTTCTTATTAAATATGTTTCTCGAAGTATGGATCGTTTTACACTGGTCGAGAAAGTTAAGTTACTCTACACTTATAAGAAACATACGTTTGGCGGTAACAACATAGTATGTTGATAGATAGGAATTATTTACATACTAAAATTATAAAACCATTCAAGAAAGACTGAAAATGCAAGAGTATTTTATTGACCTTTTTCTTTCGGTATGATCCAATTAAAGGTGACTCATAGATAAATTTCTCAAAAAAAAAAAAGTTATATACATTCTACCCGGTTGCAAAGCTACCAACTTCCGGTCAAAAGCCCGCTTAATACGGCAAAATCAAATTAAAACACAGACACGTATATTCATGCGACAGAACAGTTTTATCAACGGTTAAAGTAAGGAAATGATTGAAAACATATCGGATTTTGTGTGTTTTTAATTACGAGTGTTTCGAACCGACTCCTATCGGGATAAGTCTTCTTTAGCACGCTGTAAAATTATATAAAAAGGCCGTTACTTTAGAGTTATATGCGACCTTCAGTCGGTACTTAGTTTCGACCTGCAATGTTCCGAACTTTGAAGGTTGAAGCTGGTCAGGTCGAAGCTTTAAATTAAAGAAACTGAAAGTGCTAGACCATTTCTTCATTATTTTCAATGAACTCGAATGAAAAGGCCAATAATCGGTTCTTGGACGAGAAAGTACGTAGGAAGTATATATCTGCATTTCACTGTGATCACGACTGTTTTCATGCTCAAATATTTTTGTCTAAACACACTTTGGCACATAATTGGGGGCCCCCCCCCGCGGTTCTTCCCTCCTTTTCTTTTCCTCTCCTTCTTTCCTCCTCTTTCCCTTTTTTTTTTTTTTTTTTTTTTTTTTCCCCCCTTTTTTTGGGGGGGGGGGGGGGGGGGGGGGGGGGCGCGTTTCTTCCTTCTTTTTTTTTTTTTTTTTTTTTTTTTTTTTTTTTTTTTTTTTTTTTTTTTTTTTTTCCCTCCCCCCTTCCACCCTTTCCTCTTTTTTTTTTTTTTTCTCCTCTCCGTGGGGGGGGGGGGGGGGGGGGGGGGTTCCCCTTTCTTTCTTTTTTTTTTTTTTTTTTTTTTTTTTTTTTTTTTTTTTTTTTTTTTTTTTTTTTTTTTTTTTTTTTTTTTTTTTTTTTTTTTTTTTTTTTTTTTTTTTTTTTTTTTTTTGTTGGGGGGGGGGGGGGGGGGCCCACACTCTCTTTTTTTTTTTTTTTTTTTTTTTTAAAAAAATAAAAATTTTTTTTTTTTTTTTTTTTTTTTTTTTTTTTTTTTTTTTTTTTTTTTTTTTTTTTTTTTTTTTTTTTTTTTTTTTTTTTTTTTTTTTTTTTTTTTCTTTTTTTTTTTTTTTTTTTTTTTTTTTTTTTTTTCCTTAAAAATAAAAAACCCCCTTTTTTCCCCTTTTTCCCCCGGGGGGGGACCTGTGAATGGCTCTTGTTGTATACTTAAACAGTTTTTAAAGACAAACTTGGCACGCGCTCTTCGCTTAGCCTTATCTTAGTAGTTTACAGTGATGTTTTGAGACAAGTCCAAATTATATAGTGCAAAAACAGTTTGTAATCAAATTCAGGCTTGAAAACAATGGAATATCATTCTCTTTGAGTTATTGAGATGACAGATAAATCATAAACGATATAGCGAATCCTCACAGTGCAGTTTCATATCAGAACAAAAAAAAGGAACGTGTCCATGTGTGTGTGCGGTCAAAGGAGAATAGCATACCTGTATAGAAGCGGAGTTACTTTTCTAAATAAAAAAGTTCACCAGGAGAAATTCCAAGGCATTTGTACATAATGATTTTCTATCCGTCAAAGTTTCGGCCTGACCAGATTCAACCTTCAATAACTTTTAAAGTCTGAAACATTGCTGGTCAAAACAGAGGGGGGAAGTTTCTATAGCCCTTGCTAACAATTTTCATATAATTTCACAGCGATGAAAAGAAGACTTATCCCGGTATGAATTCGTTTGACCTGGTTAAAAACACACAAAATCCGCCATTTTCTCAAGTTTGCAATTTTGTTTTCTAAATAAAACCTAATTAAATTTAAAAATGCAAGAGTATTTTATTGACCTTTTTACATTCGGTATTTTCCAATCAAAATGTGCCTTACAGATTAAATTTCTCTATTTTAAATGCTGTTGAACATTTTATCTGTCATTTCATTGGCGGTTGAAAGATATCAATTTCCGGTCAAAAGCGAGCTTAATACGGCTGCGCCGATAAAAAGCAGCCAGCAAAATAGAAAAAAATTACTGCCACTGACTTACTACTTGCACTTTAAAGTCTCAGGAACACTTAAGGTCTAAGTTACTAGTAGATCATAATTATATTGCTATGAAGGATGCTTTAATAGCGAAATTGTCCATTATTTGTATGAAAATAAAAACTTTTTTAAAATCGAAAATACGTGCTACCCATATAGCGCATCATTTTGTTCTGGTGATATTTCCAAAGGTATGGAACGCTTCTGACAACTCTTTTTAGTAAGGAAATGACAAATGTATGCAAGAGAGTTTTAAAATAGATAGGACACAGTTCTATCATAAATCTGGTTGTAAGCCATTTCCTTTGATTCGTTTTTAATAAAATGCTTCTAGGAATTTTAATAAAAGTATTACATGGAATACTTTGTACTTAAGTACTAAAAGGCGAACGTGTTTGCAAACAAATCGCCAGGGCTTTAAAGAGAACCACTTTGTATAGTGGAATCCTAATGTCAGACGCAATAGAAGTCCGGCCTTTTTATTTTAAAACACTTATTCCAGTCAGTTTTGGCCAGTAATGCACAAACTCGATTGTTTACGTGATGGGACTTTTCAAGTAATTTAACACATACTTGAACCAAAAACATCAACTTTCGTTTATGAAATTTATTTTCCTAAACATAGCTATTTGTAGATTTCTGATACTCCGGTAAAATAATGCCTATCTCTCAGCGTTGTTTAATTTGTTTATATGAGAGATAACGCTTTTTCAAAACTTTTTCTGTCAGGAAAGGACAAACTGCGCTATTGTGCTTTCATCATTTAGACATGATAGTGCTTACGACCACGAAAGCAAAGAGATATTCTGGCACTACTTTGTAGCCGTTCTGGTTCGTTGAACTTTCAGTATAGGATAATAGCCCCATCCAAAGTCGATCCCTTAGGTGTAGTGACTACAACCCTCGAGTTCGGCTCAGAATAATGCAAGTGCAGCCAAAGCTGTACTGGAAGTTACGGGGGTATATCTATTTAAACTCTCTGGACAAGGTCATTTAACAAGGTGACTACAACCCCGATGTTCGTACTCTGGGTATATCTGATTTACGTATCTCCGGGATAGATAAACTCCCAAGCTGAGTCTATTAAGGTTACTTGTCCGGAACAAAATGGACACCAGTGAAAAATTAATGCTGTCTTTTGACATAATACACAATCAAATTACTGTTATAGAAGCCTTTAGAACCTATAATAGTGTGTTTTGTTGTAAATTTGTTAAAAATGTTATTTCAGTTCTTTACTTACATGTAAAATATCCAATTCTTGTGCAAGTTTACTGACAAAGTCAAATGATGAAATTCTTCAAACTGGCAGTTATTTACTAGTTCAATGTCATCTCCTCTAGATGCTCGACCATAGAAATACTTGAACAGTTCTTTCAATCTTACACATCAACAGTTGATAACACATCACTAAATTGTGAAGTCCACATGCCTGAGCATATGGTTTAAGGTAGAGCACAATTTTCTTTAGTGGGTATGGTGTCTGTTTTATTTTTAAATATTAACTGTTTTCCTTTTAGTCGGGATGTCATAATATTGTAGTATACTGACACTAATAATTCATGTAAACAGAACTATAAATTAGTGAATTATTATGAAGAACGGAAACATAATTATTATTGGTAGTTGACGAACATCTGAGACAGATTCAGCGGAAATGAAGAAACTAAAACATAATTTATACCATTATCAACATACTCTTCTTATAAACATAATTGTTTACCAAGCCATATAAAATGCTGCAAAAATCTCTTATTGTCTTTAGAGATAATTTTCAAATTATGTATTTGATACAGAAAAATGAAACAAAAGTATGTTGATCTGCCGCTATGTGTCTCTGTAAACCGCAGGCGACCGTCTTAAAAAATACGATATTGTTAGGATTCTGGGCGATAACTCTGTAATGAGTCAATATATAGTTTTTGTTCTTGTACACTGCATTTCCTCTTATTGTGCTTGACCATTGTATGAGGTTGTTCTGAATTTCAACCAATAGTTTTCAAGGTATGCTCCGGAAAAGGAGAAGTATTAAAGGGCATTAATTCTGTAATTAGTCAAGATAGAGTAATTGTTTTGTTCTTCTACACTACACGTTCTAGTATGCTTGATAATGAAGTTGTATTAAATACCAACCACTATATTTCAAATTATTCTCCGGACAATGAACGGTAACCAAGGGGAATGACTCTGTTATAAGCCAAGAAAGAGCTATTTTTTTGTACAATGCACTTTCTCTCATTGTGCATGAACATTGTATGAACAAGTAGTTTTTAAGACACAAATCAAATACCGGTACTTAAAATTGAATTGATTGTGATACGAATCACACCCTGGTTATAAAATGTGTGTGTTTAAGCATGTCATATATGAAGCACACATATATCGCCTGGTGTATACAATCCTTCCGTAATGTAGATGATGCCATCAATATAACAATATGAATCTGTTTGCAGGATCAAAGACTAAAATGGGATCCTATGTCATCATGGTCGTGTCGACCATGATGCTGATTTCACTAATTTTCATATCAGGTAAGTCAGTGAGTTTGTGTGACACCAGTTTTACGTATGTAACTTTTGCAATTTAAACCAGAACATCTACTAGTAGATAGGCAAATAAAATGCATGTGACAGATAGGTGAAAGTTTTCATTAATTGTATAATTGAAAACGATTCTTACTTATCATCAATCTTCCATGTTTTGACATTAATCAAATACAGATATACATTTAGGTTACTTGTTTAAGGCGGTATTTCCAGTGACTATTTGTAACATTGATGTTGAATAGTTAATAACGTTCTATACAATGCCTTTATTTGCCAGGAAATACAATCATAGCATACATTATCCACTATCTCTTGGTAACAGAGCCATAATACAAATTGCTCCTTGGTCCTCAAATCAATTGTTTTTCATGATCGAGTGTACAGTGTACACAAGGACATGCTTCATGCTAAGTAAAGAGCACTCTGGGTCTCGTGACAGACGTGTGCTATATTCACAACACATACAAGGAATGTCCTCCCAGTACAGTCTCTAAATCTTCTTTATAGAGAGTTACACAAATGATATCATCGAAAAAGAAAACGCAGAAGAAACCGAAATAATGAGGTCGGAAAGAGGAGGTATGTGGCGGCATAAGAAAGGCCACAGGGACAGTAGTAGCAGCAGCAGCGACAGCAGCAGTAGCAGTAGCAGCGACAGTAGTACTTCGAGACACATAAAGATACACAGAAAGATCGGCAGCAGCAGCAGCAGCAGCAGCAGCAGCAGCAGCAGCAGCAGCAGCGATAGCGATAGCAGTGAAAGTGACAGTTCAAGTAGCGGAAGCAGTATTAGCAGCCAGAGCAGCATAAGCAGCCAGAGCAGTATTAGCAGCCAGAGCAGCATAAGTAGTCAAAGCAGCATAAGTAGTCAAAGCAGCATTAGTAGTCAAAGCAGCATAAGCAGCAGTAGTGATAGCGACAGCAGTACTTCGGAAAGTAGCAGTGGCAAATGTCGGAACAGTGATTCCTCTAGTTCAGGTAACACATACATGTATCATATAATCTTCCTGTTATACAGCTAAGTAATCAAAAAGAAGATTATCCCTATATAATATACTTCAAAGTTTCTAAATTAAATGAACAAGTCTATAACTACAGCTTGTACATTTATACGATAAATGAGTAAATCCGAGTACAAGATATTAATGTTTAGCTTACATATTTTTCTAGATATGCGGGGAGGTACGAAAACGATTGGTATAGATTGTTTTCATGTGTATGTTCTATATAAAAATTGCAGTAGCCGAAACAGAGTCAGACGGATTCACTGTATGTTTTGCAAGTTAGTACACGTAATAGCTAGCCGAATTACCATTGAATAACTGGTTATAAATAGTAATTCTTGTAAGAAAGAGAAAAGACAAACACAAAACAAGGGTACACTTTATAAATATTGCATGCTTTGCTTTTGCTTTGTAACCCAGAGGAACCTGGTATGATTCCTGGTTAGAGCAGGTTAGAAGTGCCTTGGTGCCGAACGTCGTGCCATAGTTAACAATCAGTAATTGAATAAGAGTAATGACATAGCTGGGACAGGTTTTTTTCTCGGATAAATGACGAGTTCCATCATGAGAGAAGTTTTAAGAGCAACTAATATAATTTTGCGATCGCGGTTAAACAAATGATTAGAAGTTAGGTGTAGACAAAAAGGAAAGTAATGCGTTGTTTATATGTTGGGCATAAATATACGCAGGGTATTCAATGAGTGTAGAGAAGAGCCTTATTAATAAGATTTAAGCTGATTTACGGCAAATGTCTTGTATCAAATCTTCGAAATATTCTCCCCTTTTCCATCCGAGATATCTATGACATTAAAGCCTAAGATAAGTTTACCTTGGTATACTGTGCAGATGATAAACAACACTGCCAAGGGCGGTTTTGGAGTTACTCGATGAGTTGTAGCGACGCTCAGTGAGCATCTTTTTAAGTACGTGAAAGAGAAAGAAGTCACAGGGACTCCGGCTTGGCGAGTAAATAGGGTGTTGCAATAGTTGCATTTGTTGGGCCCGCACAAACTGCTGCACAAATTTACTCATGTGTGCAGTCGCATTGTCATGGATTAGACAGCTATCCCTCAAATCAGTTCGTGAGTGAAGTTTATCGTAATGTTTTCGCACTGATTTCAGTACCCTATCTCTATAAAACTTTCTAGTCACAGAGCTACCAGGTGCAATTGCTGTTCGCGCAGAAGGACCTTTGGAATTGAAGAAAATCCTGTAGACCTGTAACCCGTTTAGAACTTAGAGTGTGTTTGCTATAATTCTTTTTTCTTGTTCCACTGTTTATCATTTACACGTCTTTGATATTCGAAATAATAGATGCACGTTTCATCATCTGTGAGCTCACGTAGTCATCTTTCATCAGCTATTTTGTACACTTCCTTAAGACCTTTGCAACATTTCACACTTTGGTAAGAAATTGGGGTACCGACCGTGCACATACTTTTGATAATTGTGTTTTGTCAGAATCGAGTGAAAACTCCTAACGAAATACCCTCAAATGCAGCTTTCAGTGAAACTAGATTCTTCCTTATTAAATACGTTTACCTACCTATAAACGGTGGCTTTGGAAGGAGAATAGCCATAAGCATTTTCAACTTCTTGCAGGAATGTACTTACCTTGTATATTCAAAGCACTACGTGTCTTTATATAAGACCTAATGTCCGTCTTTTCTGCAGGATTCGTGCTTACAAAATAGCGTTTGTTTATATGTATAGTATGTTGCGTTTAACCGCTTATAACATTGCGACAGCAAAGCCAACTGTGTTGAAAATTTCGGTAAACATCACTGTTGTATACGAAAACTTCGGGCGCATGCCTGTAATATTTATTTTACAGAAGTCGGTTAATTTGAAAACTTTTTTTAATACTTCCCGTTAATCTAAGACCAAGCATCAATGCATCGAGTTTTGGGTCGAACTAAAAGAAAGTTGTCTGTACACCGCGAGGTTTATCAACTCAAAAGAAAATTGTATTTTTTCCAGATTCATCGAGCTCTTTTGCTGATGGTTGTTGCGAAAAGGATAAAGACTGTAAAGAATGCTCTCGTATTTGTGTCAACAATACATGTCAGTGCAATCCGGCATTTGGCTTAATTGAAATAAATGGGACCTGCTACCCATGTAAGTGTTAATGTAGTCCCGGAGATGTAAATGAGAAATCGTTTTAGATCTAAGACCTTTGTAGCTTATAGTTTACTCTCTTTATATCTTCATAGCATGTCAGTCATAAAAATATTGCCATATGTACGTAAAATTTTGTCTACTTCCTTGGTAATTACTATTTCATTTTTCTAGACAAGGATAGTTAACCCTCCATAGGCAGAGCCTATTCAGTCGTCCAATGTACACAGAGTTATTAAAGTGATCAAACTTCCATGGAGTGGTGTAAATGAAGTGTGAAAATACTCAATTTCAAAATAATACCACTAGATACTAGGCCTTTCACAAAACTACTAAAAGCTATTTTAAAACAGAACAAAACATAGAATCAATACAGTGCCCTCCAATTTATTGGACAGCCATTCCGTTTTGTAAATAGGTGACATGCTTTCAGCTTCAATAATCCTTATCATGTACCATTTTGTTAGTAGGTGTTCAATTGATTTATGTATTCTAAATCAACACTTGCATCATAAATGGCACACCTAGTCAAAATCGAAGAATATTTTTGCCTATTGCTTTCAATGTTTCTTTTTTTTTGGCAAATTTTAATTTTCCAAAATTTCACTCTACATAAGCAAAAAAATGGAATGCACGCCAATGGTAACTATACATTATATGAAATACTCAGACTATATGTTTACGTTAATACGAATTTGCCCAATTACTTTTTGAGGGTTCTGTACATTACTAGTAGACCCTTGGTCAAAAGAATATTGGATTTTTTAAGAACTAAGGATATTGTCAAACGGAAATAGTTGAAATTAAATTTCGGATAGGTCAAGCAATTAAAAACCCATTATAATGAAGGACCAACATGGATAACTGCATCCAGATTTAGATTACTTGAACGTTAAAGCACTTTTTTTCTGCAGTAAGGACAAACCACGCCAGTTCGCGGAACAAAATGTTGAAACCGGTTAAGATCTCTACATAGCTTAGAAAGAAACATCTTTGAAAAAAGATGCTCGGCGCAATTTTGAATGTATGAAAGATTTTTTGGGTAGCTAGATTTCATAGCAAAAGTTCCTGTCATGGTCTAGCTTTATGCAGTAAGAATGCGCCAAATGCCGAACACGGTGAGAAAATGTGTACCCTGACCGGGAGGCGAACCCTACATCCTTCGTTTAGAGGGCGATTGATCTCATGACTGAGCTAACATGCCGTTTACACATTTTCTCCCGAATGGTGGTTAAGTCTGTACATGCATGTGCATCAGGAAAACAAACTTAATCCTTATTTTTCTTTTCAAATATGTTACTCCAAATATTGACCGTTATTGGGTAGTCGAGAAAATATAAATACTCATAATCAACACTAATTTAGAGGTAACAACTTTTCATGTAGAAAAATATGAATTATTTTCGTACTAATAATAAAATTATTATAAAACCATTCATGGAAGACTGAAAACGCAAAAGTATCTTATTAGCCTTTTCTTTGTATTAACTTCATACGGTATTATCCGATTAAAATGTGCCTAACAGAGAAAATGTTTCAATCAAAATTTAGTTTTATACATTTAACTTGTCATTTCTTTGACTGTTGAACGTTTACCAACTTCCGGTCAAAAGCGTGCTAATTACGGCTGCGCCGAAATAACCCCAACTTTGTCGCTCGATCATATGACAATAGTCGGTACCGAGGATACACAGACCCTATCAGTCAGAGACCAAATTTGTGCAAAGCGGATGTGTAAACGTCTTAGTGATTTACATACCTTAAAATTATACACATAGATAATTCAATTTCAAAGACGAGGGATAAAATAAATTAAGTTGCTATATGTGTTATTTGCATCGGTATATTCGCTGTATTTATGTTTATGTAGTGTCATGCATTGGCGAACCCTGTAACGTAACTGATCAGTGCAAAGGTGAAAATGTAAAATGCGACAAGGAGCGAAACATATGCCTATGTGAAGAAGGTTTCCTGTTGACTCAAGAAGGAAAATGTGTCCCTTGTTCTTCAGGTATTCGTATAATGTTTTCTGTTATGTTTAATTGCCTACAGTAATCGTCAGTAGTGAAGGCTGCTGTCAAATATAGATGCCTTCTTTGTGTGGGGTTTATTGAGGCATTGCTCCTGTCTTAATATATGTATTATTTCGCAATAAATGATTTTTCAATTCGAAATGTTTAAACATTACCTGTAATGACAAACCAATTTTATGCATACTTTATATTTTAAGTAAATTAGGCTATGTTATGTTTGCAGTATCCGTCGCTATTTGACCGTCTTATTCATATTCAACTTTCAGTGGATTTTACACAGTACACACTCCCATGTCCAGACGCTGATTTATGTGAAGAGCGTAAAAATTGTTCTGAAGAGTGTGCAGATGGTCTCGTCAGGGCTGATGGCGAATGCGGTAAGTTTTCAAAACTGCCGACAAGGTAACGATTTACCTTAAAGTCTATTTGAGTAACACATCTGTATTAATTAAATTTATATCTTATGATTCACACTTTCTTTGCACCGACATTTTAACATTTTGCCAAAAACTAACTACCAAGTGGCATTTACAAAACAAATGAAAAACAGTTTCTGCAGTTGTTTGACAAAATGAACAGCGGCTATTGTTAATAACACCCATTTGTAAACGAAGATTATTTGTTTCTAAAATTCTATGATTGATTCTTAACTGAAACCATTGAAATAAAGTATCTTTAGTATACACAAATGGTAACTTGTAAACATTTTTTCCAGTTGAAATTTGTAAGATTCAGTGCTGTTCTCCTTTTCTGTTGCGATGTTGGCTTACATTTAGTTTCAATAAGTATGTCATACATAGCCCGACAACCCTTTACTCGTTCAGAGAAAATGAGATGAAAACGTATGACTAAGGTTTCGTGAAAGTCCTTCAAGTCTTTCACATAACATTTGACCCAAAGAGTGACATTGATTTTTTCATTATGACGAGATAAACATTTGACCGGAGTTCGATAAAAACCTTAAGATGGTTAGATAGAAATATAGTATGGTGACCATTGGCCCTAAATGTGACCTTGACCTTTGAAAAGCATGGTCGAAACATGAATATTGCATGCTGTCTCAGTGAGGTTAACATTTGGCTTAAATTTGAAAGTTGAAGAGATATAGCCTTTTGACATTTGACCCTGTAATGTGACATTGACCTTTAGCAGGCAAGGTATAGGCAACAGTGAGAACTTATTTCAAAGTTAATCTATGAATGTAGTAGTTACAAACCAGTCACAAAATACCAGAGTATAACCGGTAGCATAGTTTACACTCTATTCGTCCTATTTATTGTCGGTGTGTTTCCTACTCCGGTGTCAGAGGTGTGCCATGCACACTATGCAGGAGGCTACGTAAAGGAAGGCCAATGTCACACTTATGACTCAAACTTGTAATTAAGGGTTAGAGAAGTATAGTTTAAACTTTATTTTATGTTTTTCAGTGAATGGAAAGGCCCCTCAAACAAAACCCTACACCCCAACTCGCTCGCCCCTACAAATATCAACACATATGACAGTGAGATAGCTAAAAACTAGCCCAATTCCCCATATACTATTCCCCTTACCGTAGACATTCAAAAATCGAAAAATGGCTCAAAATTTTTTTTTAAATAAAATAGTGTGTATCATTTTCTATAATCATTTCACCATCTATAGCAATTTTGAATCAAAATGAAAAAGTTGATTTTTAATTTTTTTCACCACCATCCAAAATTCACAGTAGTCTACTTTCTTAATATTTGTATGATCATGGTCTGAAACATACACCACTCGTGAAAATATCAATGTTTGGTGTTCACTTGTGAAATAAAATTGATATTTCACTGAAACAAACAAATATCCTCTATATATTCGCCCTATTTCCTCATCATGATATACTCCGATGCTGTCCTGAGTGTCCTTGGTGACCTTGAAAATTCAAGATGATGGTCGACGTCCTTTTAATGAATGACACATGTGGATATCCATCATTTTTGAAAGAAGTAATAGGAATGCCTATTGGAGGAAGAACTTGTTATGCACAGCTTCCTGAAAGGCGGCGAGACTTCCTGAAAGTTTCACAAACTAGTGGAAACGGACAACTTCCTACACTCAACAGGTTTAGAAACGCAAATATTTCCCCTGTTGAACATTTTTATTTCAATGACGCTATTGTTTTTTTTTCTATTTCAGTCATCTTTTGCGATGAATTATTGAAACTTTTGCAAGAATTCAATTTTATATTGTTTTTGTTGTGTTTGAAATTTCAATAAATTTGAAACACAATAACATTGTTAAAATAAATATTTTACCACTTTTGCGTTTCTAAACCTGTTGAGTGTATTAGGGATGTTTATGGGAGGCAACACTAATGGGCAAAAAATATCTCGACATGGTAATACATTTGTACGTTTGTAAAATTCGTATTTGTTTGTTTCTGTCCATACAGTTGGGACGCGTGTCGGTGAGTCTTGTACTACTTCGCTGACAACATGTGTAGATTGTTATGCTTTCTGCAATGGTAGTACATGCGAATGTGTGAGCGGCTTCACGTGGAATAACACACATTGTGGCAAGTAAAACCTGATGTATTAAAAGGAATGTCATACACAAAGTCCTTTGACCTAAGGGCTTATTTTGTGATAAATACATAATAAGCACGTTAGTGTTTCGTAAAACGATATCTTTTAATTGTTTTTCTGTTTAAGCCGATATCTTAACCAAGGAATACTGATGTCACGACTCACTACAAACTGGTAAATATTGAAATTGCTGTCTTTATCCAAATAGAGTGCGGACGGGAAATATACATATATCTTTCTAAAAAAATCATACATATCTAATAGATTGACTTTAATATAAACATATTTCATTGGATGAGTTTCATCACATATTGTCAGAACGTGTCAATATCCACACGGTTAAGAATCGAAAGTAAAATAAATATGAAATTTAATTCAATAGTTGGACAAAATTTATGTGATCCTTGTAATTAATATTGTCCTATAAATGATGCATTTGTAATACGATTTTGATATAAACATAGTTCATTGGATGAGTTTCATCACCTATTGTCAGAACGATTTAAAACCCATACGAGTCAGAAAAAGAATGTGAAATAAATGCAATTTATTTCAACAGTTGGAGGAGAACTGTGTGATCCTTGTAGTTATACTCCCGATTCATGTGCACCTGATTATCAATGTGGAACAGACAGCGGCCGATGCGAATGCCCGCCTGATCAAGTACAAATCGACGGTAGCTGCTGTAAGTGTTTGACATACTTGAAATGCTATAGTCCTTAAATATCAGATAAACGTGTCGTCCGTATATCTTTGAACTTTGTAAGCCATCCTTGATCTTTCATACAATGCACACAAAATCATTGCGAAGAACGTTGTCGCAATTCCCTGTGCAGCCATTATTATAATATCAATTTAAAACGCAGTATCTTCACACGACGTGTAAATTACTCGCTATCTTGTATCTTCCATAATTATGAGAAACACAAACGGCTTTTTTTATAAATGGCGATTTTTTATTTGATTATGTGCCGTAGTCAAAAATATATCGAGATGGTATTACGTACGTTGGTAGAGTTTATATCTGTTTGTTTCTGTCGGAACTTTAAGATGGGACGCGTGTCGGTGAGTCATGTACTACTGCTTTGACAACATGTGTTGATTGCTATGCCTTCTGCAATGGTAGTATTTGCGACTGTGTGGACGGATTTACGTGGAATGGCACACTTTGCGGTAAGCAAAACCTGATGGATGAAAGGGAATGTCACACACAAAATCCAAAGCGGCTCCTTTGAGACACATTTATCATGAATAGTGAATGAAAACATATTGATCGTTTCGTAAAACGAAATCTTTTAATCATTTTCTGTTCAAGTCGACCTTTCAATCAAAGACTTCTTATATCACGCCTAACTATAAACTGATTAGAATTGTAAATATTGCATGTCTTCAAGTCGAGGCGGGACGGAGGTAGATATTATTCTGCAAATGATGCATTTGTAATACGATTTTGATATAAACTTAGTTCATTGGATGAGTTTCATCACCTATTGTCAGAACGATTTAAAACCCATACGAGTCAGAAAAAAGAATGTGAAATAAATGCAATTTATTTCAACAGTTGGAGGAGAACTGTGTGATCCTTGTAGTTATACTCCCGATTCATGTGCACCTGATTATCAATGTGGAACAGACAGCGGCCGATGCGAATGCCCGCCTGATCAAGTACAAATCGACGGTAGCTGCTGTAAGTGTTTGACATACTTGAAATGCTATAGTCCTTAAATATCAGATAAACGTGTCGTCCGTATATCTTTGAACTTTGTAAGCCATCCTTGATCTTTCATACAATGCACACAAAATCATTGCGAAGAACGTTGTCGCAATTCCCTGTGCAGCCATTATTATAATATCAATTTAAAACGCAGTATCTTCACACGACGTGTAAATTACTCGCTATCTTGTATCTTCCATAATTATGAGAAACACAAACGGCTTTTTTTATAAATGGCGATTTTTTATTTGATTATGTGCCGTAGTCAAAAATATATCGAGATGGTATTACGTACGTTGGTAGAGTTTATATCTGTTTGTTTCTGTCGGAACTTTAAGATGGGACGCGTGTCGGTGAGTCATGTACTACTGCTTTGACAACATGTGTTGATTGCTATGCCTTCTGCAATGGTAGTATTTGCGACTGTGTGGACGGATTTACGTGGAATGGCACACTTTGCGGTAAGCAAAACCTGATGGATGAAAGGGAATGTCACACACAAAATCCAAAGCGGCTCCTTTGAGACACATTTATCATGAATAGTGAATGAAAACATATTGATCGTTTCGTAAAACGAAATCTTTTAATCATTTTCTGTTCAAGTCGACCTTTCAATCAAAGACTTCTTATATCACGCCTAACTATAAACTGATTAGAATTGTAAATATTGCATGTCTTCAAGTCGAGGCGGGACGGAGGTAGATATTATTCTGCAAATGATGCATTTGTAATACGATTTTGATATAAACTTAGTTCATTGGATGAGTTTCATCACCTATTGTCAGAACGATTTAAAACCCATACGAGTCAGAAAAAAGAATGTGAAATAAATGCAATTTATTTCAACAGTTGGAGGAGAACTGTGTGATCCTTGTAGTTATACTCCCGATTCATGTGCACCTGATTATCAATGTGGAACAGACAGCGGCCGATGCGAATGCCCGCCTGATCAAGTACAAATCGACGGTAGCTGCTGTAAGTGTTTGACATACTTGAAATGCTATAGTCCTTAAATATCAGATAAACGTGTCGTCCGTATATCTTTGAACTTTGTAAGCCATCCTTGATCTTTCATACAATGCACACAAAATCATTGCGAAGAACGTTGTCGCAATTCCCTGTGCAGCCATTATTATAATATCAATTTAAAACGCAGTATCTTCACACGACGTGTAAATTACTCGCTATCTTGTATCTTCCATAATTATGAGAAACACAAACGGCTTTTTTTATAAATGGCGATTTTTTATTTGATTATGTGCCGTAGTCAAAAATATATCGAGATGGTATTACGTACGTTGGTAGAGTTTATATCTGTTTGTTTCTGTCGGAACTTTAAGATGGGACGCGTGTCGGTGAGTCATGTACTACTGCTTTGACAACATGTGTTGATTGCTATGCCTTCTGCAATGGTAGTATTTGCGACTGTGTGGACGGATTTACGTGGAATGGCACACTTTGCGGTAAGCAAAACCTGATGGATGAAAGGGAATGTCACACACAAAATCCAAAGCGGCTCCTTTGAGACACATTTATCATGAATAGTGAATGAAAACATATTGATCGTTTCGTAAAACGAAATCTTTTAATCATTTTCTGTTCAAGTCGACCTTTCAATCAAAGACTTCTTATATCACGCCTAACTATAAACTGATTAGAATTGTAAATATTGCATGTCTTCAAGTCGAGGCGGGACGGAGGTAGATATTATTCTGCAAATGATGCATTTGTAATACGATTTTGATATAAACTTAGTTCATTGGATGAGTTTCATCACCTATTGTCAGAACGATTTAAAACCCATACGAGTCAGAAAAAAGAATGTGAAATAAATGCAATTTATTTCAACAGTTGGAGGAGAACTGTGTGATCCTTGTAGTTATACTCCCGATTCATGTGCACCTGATTATCAATGTGGAACAGACAGCGGCCGATGCGAATGCCCGCCTGATCAAGTACAAATCGACGGTAGCTGCTGTAAGTGTTTGACATACTTGAAATGCTATAGTCCTTAAATATCAGATAAACGTGTCGTCCGTATATCTTTGAACTTTGTAAGCCATCCTTGATCTTTCATACAATGCACACAAAATCATTGCGAAGAACGTTGTCGCAATTCCCTGTGCAGCCATTATTATAATATCAATTTAAAACGCAGTATCTTCACACGACGTGTAAATTACTCGCTATCTTGTATCTTCCATAATTATGAGAAACACAAACGGCTTTTTTTATAAATGGCGATTTTTTATTTGATTATGTGCCGTAGTCAAAAATATATCGAGATGGTATTACGTACGTTGGTAGAGTTTATATCTGTTTGTTTCTGTCGGAACTTTAAGATGGGACGCGTGTCGGTGAGTCATGTACTACTGCTTTGACAACATGTGTTGATTGCTATGCCTTCTGCAATGGTAGTATTTGCGACTGTGTGGACGGATTTACGTGGAATGGCACACTTTGCGGTAAGCAAAACCTGATGGATGAAAGGGAATGTCACACACAAAATCCAAAGCGGCTCCTTTGAGACACATTTATCATGAATAGTGAATGAAAACATATTGATCGTTTCGTAAAACGAAATCTTTTAATCATTTTCTGTTCAAGTCGACCTTTCAATCAAAGACTTCTTATATCACGCCTAACTATAAACTGATTAGAATTGTAAATATTGCATGTCTTCAAGTCGAGGCGGGACGGAGGTAGATATTATTCTGCAAATGATGCATTTGTAATACGATTTTGATATAAACTTAGTTCATTGGATGAGTTTCATCACCTATTGTCAGAACGATTTAAAACCCATACGAGTCAGAAAAAAGAATGTGAAATAAATGCAATTTATTTCAACAGTTGGAGGAGAACTGTGTGATCCTTGTAGTTATACTCCCGATTCATGTGCACCTGATTATCAATGTGGAACAGACAGCGGCCGATGCGAATGCCCGCCTGATCAAGTACAAATCGACGGTAGCTGCTGTAAGTGTTTGACATACTTGAAATGCTATAGTCCTTAAATATCAGATAAACGTGTCGTCCGTATATCTTTGAACTTTGTAAGCCATCCTTGATCTTTCATACAATGCACACAAAATCATTGCGAAGAACGTTGTCGCAATTCCCTGTGCAGCCATTATTATAATATCAATTTAAAACGCAGTATCTTCACACGACGTGTAAATTACTCGCTATCTTGTATCTTCCATAATTATGAGAAACACAAACGGCTTTTTTTATAAATGGCGATTTTTTATTTGATTATGTGCCGTAGTCAAAAATATATCGAGATGGTATTACGTACGTTGGTAGAGTTTATATCTGTTTGTTTCTGTCGGAACTTTAAGATGGGACGCGTGTCGGTGAGTCATGTACTACTGCTTTGACAACATGTGTTGATTGCTATGCCTTCTGCAATGGTAGTATTTGCGACTGTGTGGACGGATTTACGTGGAATGGCACACTTTGCGGTAAGCAAAACCTGATGGATGAAAGGGAATGTCACACACAAAATCCAAAGCGGCTCCTTTGAGACACATTTATCATGAATAGTGAATGAAAACATATTGATCGTTTCGTAAAACGAAATCTTTTAATCATTTTCTGTTCAAGTCGACCTTTCAATCAAAGACTTCTTATATCACGCCTAACTATAAACTGATTAGAATTGTAAATATTGCATGTCTTCAAGTCGAGGCGGGACGGAGGTAGATATTATTCTGCAAATGATGCATTTGTAATACGATTTTGATATAAACTTAGTTCATTGGATGAGTTTCATCACCTATTGTCAGAACGATTTAAAACCCATACGAGTCAGAAAAAAGAATGTGAAATAAATGCAATTTATTTCAACAGTTGGAGGAGAACTGTGTGATCCTTGTAGTTATACTCCCGATTCATGTGCACCTGATTATCAATGTGGAACAGACAGCGGCCGATGCGAATGCCCGCCTGATCAAGTACAAATCGACGGTAGCTGCTGTAAGTGTTTGACATACTTGAAATGCTATAGTCCTTAAATATCAGATAAACGTGTCGTCCGTATATCTTTGAACTTTGTAAGCCATCCTTGATCTTTCATACAATGCACACAAAATCATTGCGAAGAACGTTGTCGCAATTCCCTGTGCAGCCATTATTATAATATCAATTTAAAACGCAGTATCTTCACACGACGTGTAAATTACTCGCTATCTTGTATCTTCCATAATTATGAGAAACACAAACGGCTTTTTTTATAAATGGCGATTTTTTATTTGATTATGTGCCGTAGTCAAAAATATATCGAGATGGTATTACGTACGTTGGTAGAGTTTATATCTGTTTGTTTCTGTCGGAACTTTAAGATGGGACGCGTGTCGGTGAGTCATGTACTACTGCTTTGACAACATGTGTTGATTGCTATGCCTTCTGCAATGGTAGTATTTGCGACTGTGTGGACGGATTTACGTGGAATGGCACACTTTGCGGTAAGCAAAACCTGATGGATGAAAGGGAATGTCACACACAAAATCCAAAGCGGCTCCTTTGAGACACATTTATCATGAATAGTGAATGAAAACATATTGATCGTTTCGTAAAACGAAATCTTTTAATCATTTTCTGTTCAAGTCGACCTTTCAATCAAAGACTTCTTATATCACGCCTAACTATAAACTGATTAGAATTGTAAATATTGCATGTCTTCAAGTCGAGGCGGGACGGAGGTAGATATTATTCTGCAAATGATGCATTTGTAATACGATTTTGATATAAACTTAGTTCATTGGATGAGTTTCATCACCTATTGTCAGAACGATTTAAAACCCATACGAGTCAGAAAAAAGAATGTGAAATAAATGCAATTTATTTCAACAGTTGGAGGAGAACTGTGTGATCCTTGTAGTTATACTCCCGATTCATGTGCACCTGATTATCAATGTGGAACAGACAGCGGCCGATGCGAATGCCCGCCTGATCAAGTACAAATCGACGGTAGCTGCTGTAAGTGTTTGACATACTTGAAATGCTATAGTCCTTAAATATCAGATAAACGTGTCGTCCGTATATCTTTGAACTTTGTAAGCCATCCTTGATCTTTCATACAATGCACACAAAATCATTGCGAAGAACGTTGTCGCAATTCCCTGTGCAGCCATTATTATAATATCAATTTAAAACGCAGTATCTTCACACGACGTGTAAATTACTCGCTATCTTGTATCTTCCATAATTATGAGAAACACAAACGGCTTTTTTTATAAATGGCGATTTTTTATTTGATTATGTGCCGTAGTCAAAAATATATCGAGATGGTATTACGTACGTTGGTAGAGTTTATATCTGTTTGTTTCTGTCGGAACTTTAAGATGGGACGCGTGTCGGTGAGTCATGTACTACTGCTTTGACAACATGTGTTGATTGCTATGCCTTCTGCAATGGTAGTATTTGCGACTGTGTGGACGGATTTACGTGGAATGGCACACTTTGCGGTAAGCAAAACCTGATGGATGAAAGGGAATGTCACACACAAAATCCAAAGCGGCTCCTTTGAGACACATTTATCATGAATAGTGAATGAAAACATATTGATCGTTTCGTAAAACGAAATCTTTTAATCATTTTCTGTTCAAGTCGACCTTTCAATCAAAGACTTCTTATATCACGCCTAACTATAAACTGATTAGAATTGTAAATATTGCATGTCTTCAAGTCGAGGCGGGACGGAGGTAGATATTATTCTGCAAATGATGCATTTGTAATACGATTTTGATATAAACTTAGTTCATTGGATGAGTTTCATCACCTATTGTCAGAACGATTTAAAACCCATACGAGTCAGAAAAAAGAATGTGAAATAAATGCAATTTATTTCAACAGTTGGAGGAGAACTGTGTGATCCTTGTAGTTATACTCCCGATTCATGTGCACCTGATTATCAATGTGGAACAGACAGCGGCCGATGCGAATGCCCGCCTGATCAAGTACAAATCGACGGTAGCTGCTGTAAGTGTTTGACATACTTGAAATGCTATAGTCCTTAAATATCAGATAAACGTGTCGTCCGTATATCTTTGAACTTTGTAAGCCATCCTTGATCTTTCATACAATGCACACAAAATCATTGCGAAGAACGTTGTCGCAATTCCCTGTGCAGCCATTATTATAATATCAATTTAAAACGCAGTATCTTCACACGACGTGTAAATTACTCGCTATCTTGTATCTTCCATAATTATGAGAAACACAAACGGCTTTTTTTATAAATGGCGATTTTTTATTTGATTATGTGCCGTAGTCAAAAATATATCGAGATGGTATTACGTACGTTGGTAGAGTTTATATCTGTTTGTTTCTGTCGGAACTTTAAGATGGGACGCGTGTCGGTGAGTCATGTACTACTGCTTTGACAACATGTGTTGATTGCTATGCCTTCTGCAATGGTAGTATTTGCGACTGTGTGGACGGATTTACGTGGAATGGCACACTTTGCGGTAAGCAAAACCTGATGGATGAAAGGGAATGTCACACACAAAATCCAAAGCGGCTCCTTTGAGACACATTTATCATGAATAGTGAATGAAAACATATTGATCGTTTCGTAAAACGAAATCTTTTAATCATTTTCTGTTCAAGTCGACCTTTCAATCAAAGACTTCTTATATCACGCCTAACTATAAACTGATTAGAATTGTAAATATTGCATGTCTTCAAGTCGAGGCGGGACGGAGGTAGATATTATTCTGCAAATGATGCATTTGTAATACGATTTTGATATAAACTTAGTTCATTGGATGAGTTTCATCACCTATTGTCAGAACGATTTAAAACCCATACGAGTCAGAAAAAAGAATGTGAAATAAATGCAATTTATTTCAACAGTTGGAGGAGAACTGTGTGATCCTTGTAGTTATACTCCCGATTCATGTGCACCTGATTATCAATGTGGAACAGACAGCGGCCGATGCGAATGCCCGCCTGATCAAGTACAAATCGACGGTAGCTGCTGTAAGTGTTTGACATACTTGAAATGCTATAGTCCTTAAATATCAGATAAACGTGTCGTCCGTATATCTTTGAACTTTGTAAGCCATCCTTGATCTTTCATACAATGCACACAAAATCATTGCGAAGAACGTTGTCGCAATTCCCTGTGCAGCCATTATTATAATATCAATTTAAAACGCAGTATCTTCACACGACGTGTAAATTACTCGCTATCTTGTATCTTCCATAATTATGAGAAACACAAACGGCTTTTTTTATAAATGGCGATTTTTTATTTGATTATGTGCCGTAGTCAAAAATATATCGAGATGGTATTACGTACGTTGGTAGAGTTTATATCTGTTTGTTTCTGTCGGAACTTTAAGATGGGACGCGTGTCGGTGAGTCATGTACTACTGCTTTGACAACATGTGTTGATTGCTATGCCTTCTGCAATGGTAGTATTTGCGACTGTGTGGACGGATTTACGTGGAATGGCACACTTTGCGGTAAGCAAAACCTGATGGATGAAAGGGAATGTCACACACAAAATCCAAAGCGGCTCCTTTGAGACACATTTATCATGAATAGTGAATGAAAACATATTGATCGTTTCGTAAAACGAAATCTTTTAATCATTTTCTGTTCAAGTCGACCTTTCAATCAAAGACTTCTTATATCACGCCTAACTATAAACTGATTAGAATTGTAAATATTGCATGTCTTCAAGTCGAGGCGGGACGGAGGTAGATATTATTCTGCAAATGATGCATTTGTAATACGATTTTGATATAAACTTAGTTCATTGGATGAGTTTCATCACCTATTGTCAGAACGATTTAAAACCCATACGAGTCAGAAAAAAGAATGTGAAATAAATGCAATTTATTTCAACAGTTGGAGGAGAACTGTGTGATCCTTGTAGTTATACTCCCGATTCATGTGCACCTGATTATCAATGTGGAACAGACAGCGGCCGATGCGAATGCCCGCCTGATCAAGTACAAATCGACGGTAGCTGCTGTAAGTGTTTGACATACTTGAAATGCTATAGTCCTTAAATATCAGATAAACGTGTCGTCCGTATATCTTTGAACTTTGTAAGCCATCCTTGATCTTTCATACAATGCACACAAAATCATTGCGAAGAACGTTGTCGCAATTCCCTGTGCAGCCATTATTATAATATCAATTTAAAACGCAGTATCTTCACACGACGTGTAAATTACTCGCTATCTTGTATCTTCCATAATTATGAGAAACACAAACGGCTTTTTTTATAAATGGCGATTTTTTATTTGATTATGTGCCGTAGTCAAAAATATATCGAGATGGTATTACGTACGTTGGTAGAGTTTATATCTGTTTGTTTCTGTCGGAACTTTAAGATGGGACGCGTGTCGGTGAGTCATGTACTACTGCTTTGACAACATGTGTTGATTGCTATGCCTTCTGCAATGGTAGTATTTGCGACTGTGTGGACGGATTTACGTGGAATGGCACACTTTGCGGTAAGCAAAACCTGATGGATGAAAGGGAATGTCACACACAAAATCCAAAGCGGCTCCTTTGAGACACATTTATCATGAATAGTGAATGAAAACATATTGATCGTTTCGTAAAACGAAATCTTTTAATCATTTTCTGTTCAAGTCGACCTTTCAATCAAAGACTTCTTATATCACGCCTAACTATAAACTGATTAGAATTGTAAATATTGCATGTCTTCAAGTCGAGGCGGGACGGAGGTAGATATTATTCTGCAAATGATGCATTTGTAATACGATTTTGATATAAACTTAGTTCATTGGATGAGTTTCATCACCTATTGTCAGAACGATTTAAAACCCATACGAGTCAGAAAAAAGAATGTGAAATAAATGCAATTTATTTCAACAGTTGGAGGAGAACTGTGTGATCCTTGTAGTTATACTCCCGATTCATGTGCACCTGATTATCAATGTGGAACAGACAGCGGCCGATGCGAATGCCCGCCTGATCAAGTACAAATCGACGGTAGCTGCTGTAAGTGTTTGACATACTTGAAATGCTATAGTCCTTAAATATCAGATAAACGTGTCGTCCGTATATCTTTGAACTTTGTAAGCCATCCTTGATCTTTCATACAATGCACACAAAATCATTGCGAAGAACGTTGTCGCAATTCCCTGTGCAGCCATTATTATAATATCAATTTAAAACGCAGTATCTTCACACGACGTGTAAATTACTCGCTATCTTGTATCTTCCATAATTATGAGAAACACAAACGGCTTTTTTTATAAATGGCGATTTTTTATTTGATTATGTGCCGTAGTCAAAAATATATCGAGATGGTATTACGTACGTTGGTAGAGTTTATATCTGTTTGTTTCTGTCGGAACTTTAAGATGGGACGCGTGTCGGTGAGTCATGTACTACTGCTTTGACAACATGTGTTGATTGCTATGCCTTCTGCAATGGTAGTATTTGCGACTGTGTGGACGGATTTACGTGGAATGGCACACTTTGCGGTAAGCAAAACCTGATGGATGAAAGGGAATGTCACACACAAAATCCAAAGCGGCTCCTTTGAGACACATTTATCATGAATAGTGAATGAAAACATATTGATCGTTTCGTAAAACGAAATCTTTTAATCATTTTCTGTTCAAGTCGACCTTTCAATCAAAGACTTCTTATATCACGCCTAACTATAAACTGATTAGAATTGTAAATATTGCATGTCTTCAAGTCGAGGCGGGACGGAGGTAGATATTATTCTGCAAATGATGCATTTGTAATACGATTTTGATATAAACTTAGTTCATTGGATGAGTTTCATCACCTATTGTCAGAACGATTTAAAACCCATACGAGTCAGAAAAAAGAATGTGAAATAAATGCAATTTATTTCAACAGTTGGAGGAGAACTGTGTGATCCTTGTAGTTATACTCCCGATTCATGTGCACCTGATTATCAATGTGGAACAGACAGCGGCCGATGCGAATGCCCGCCTGATCAAGTACAAATCGACGGTAGCTGCTGTAAGTGTTTGACATACTTGAAATGCTATAGTCCTTAAATATCAGATAAACGTGTCGTCCGTATATCTTTGAACTTTGTAAGCCATCCTTGATCTTTCATACAATGCACACAAAATCATTGCGAAGAACGTTGTCGCAATTCCCTGTGCAGCCATTATTATAATATCAATTTAAAACGCAGTATCTTCACACGACGTGTAAATTACTCGCTATCTTGTATCTTCCATAATTATGAGAAACACAAACGGCTTTTTTTATAAATGGCGATTTTTTATTTGATTATGTGCCGTAGTCAAAAATATATCGAGATGGTATTACGTACGTTGGTAGAGTTTATATCTGTTTGTTTCTGTCGGAACTTTAAGATGGGACGCGTGTCGGTGAGTCATGTACTACTGCTTTGACAACATGTGTTGATTGCTATGCCTTCTGCAATGGTAGTATTTGCGACTGTGTGGACGGATTTACGTGGAATGGCACACTTTGCGGTAAGCAAAACCTGATGGATGAAAGGGAATGTCACACACAAAATCCAAAGCGGCTCCTTTGAGACACATTTATCATGAATAGTGAATGAAAACATATTGATCGTTTCGTAAAACGAAATCTTTTAATCATTTTCTGTTCAAGTCGACCTTTCAATCAAAGACTTCTTATATCACGCCTAACTATAAACTGATTAGAATTGTAAATATTGCATGTCTTCAAGTCGAGGCGGGACGGAGGTAGATATTATTCTGCAAATGATGCATTTGTAATACGATTTTGATATAAACTTAGTTCATTGGATGAGTTTCATCACCTATTGTCAGAACGATTTAAAACCCATACGAGTCAGAAAAAAGAATGTGAAATAAATGCAATTTATTTCAACAGTTGGAGGAGAACTGTGTGATCCTTGTAGTTATACTCCCGATTCATGTGCACCTGATTATCAATGTGGAACAGACAGCGGCCGATGCGAATGCCCGCCTGATCAAGTACAAATCGACGGTAGCTGCTGTAAGTGTTTGACATACTTGAAATGCTATAGTCCTTAAATATCAGATAAACGTGTCGTCCGTATATCTTTGAACTTTGTAAGCCATCCTTGATCTTTCATACAATGCACACAAAATCATTGCGAAGAACGTTGTCGCAATTCCCTGTGCAGCCATTATTATAATATCAATTTAAAACGCAGTATCTTCACACGACGTGTAAATTACTCGCTATCTTGTATCTTCCATAATTATGAGAAACACAAACGGCTTTTTTTATAAATGGCGATTTTTTATTTGATTATGTGCCGTAGTCAAAAATATATCGAGATGGTATTACGTACGTTGGTAGAGTTTATATCTGTTTGTTTCTGTCGGAACTTTAAGATGGGACGCGTGTCGGTGAGTCATGTACTACTGCTTTGACAACATGTGTTGATTGCTATGCCTTCTGCAATGGTAGTATTTGCGACTGTGTGGACGGATTTACGTGGAATGGCACACTTTGCGGTAAGCAAAACCTGATGGATGAAAGGGAATGTCACACACAAAATCCAAAGCGGCTCCTTTGAGACACATTTATCATGAATAGTGAATGAAAACATATTGATCGTTTCGTAAAACGAAATCTTTTAATCATTTTCTGTTCAAGTCGACCTTTCAATCAAAGACTTCTTATATCACGCCTAACTATAAACTGATTAGAATTGTAAATATTGCATGTCTTCAAGTCGAGGCGGGACGGAGGTAGATATTATTCTGCAAATGATGCATTTGTAATACGATTTTGATATAAACTTAGTTCATTGGATGAGTTTCATCACCTATTGTCAGAACGATTTAAAACCCATACGAGTCAGAAAAAAGAATGTGAAATAAATGCAATTTATTTCAACAGTTGGAGGAGAACTGTGTGATCCTTGTAGTTATACTCCCGATTCATGTGCACCTGATTATCAATGTGGAACAGACAGCGGCCGATGCGAATGCCCGCCTGATCAAGTACAAATCGACGGTAGCTGCTGTAAGTGTTTGACATACTTGAAATGCTATAGTCCTTAAATATCAGATAAACGTGTCGTCCGTATATCTTTGAACTTTGTAAGCCATCCTTGATCTTTCATACAATGCACACAAAATCATTGCGAAGAACGTTGTCGCAATTCCCTGTGCAGCCATTATTATAATATCAATTTAAAACGCAGTATCTTCACACGACGTGTAAATTACTCGCTATCTTGTATCTTCCATAATTATGAGAAACACAAACGGCTTTTTTTATAAATGGCGATTTTTTATTTGATTATGTGCCGTAGTCAAAAATATATCGAGATGGTATTACGTACGTTGGTAGAGTTTATATCTGTTTGTTTCTGTCGGAACTTTAAGATGGGACGCGTGTCGGTGAGTCATGTACTACTGCTTTGACAACATGTGTTGATTGCTATGCCTTCTGCAATGGTAGTATTTGCGACTGTGTGGACGGATTTACGTGGAATGGCACACTTTGCGGTAAGCAAAACCTGATGGATGAAAGGGAATGTCACACACAAAATCCAAAGCGGCTCCTTTGAGACACATTTATCATGAATAGTGAATGAAAACATATTGATCGTTTCGTAAAACGAAATCTTTTAATCATTTTCTGTTCAAGTCGACCTTTCAATCAAAGACTTCTTATATCACGCCTAACTATAAACTGATTAGAATTGTAAATATTGCATGTCTTCAAGTCGAGGCGGGACGGAGGTAGATATTATTCTGCAAATGATGCATTTGTAATACGATTTTGATATAAACTTAGTTCATTGGATGAGTTTCATCACCTATTGTCAGAACGATTTAAAACCCATACGAGTCAGAAAAAAGAATGTGAAATAAATGCAATTTATTTCAACAGTTGGAGGAGAACTGTGTGATCCTTGTAGTTATACTCCCGATTCATGTGCACCTGATTATCAATGTGGAACAGACAGCGGCCGATGCGAATGCCCGCCTGATCAAGTACAAATCGACGGTAGCTGCTGTAAGTGTTTGACATACTTGAAATGCTATAGTCCTTAAATATCAGATAAACGTGTCGTCCGTATATCTTTGAACTTTGTAAGCCATCCTTGATCTTTCATACAATGCACACAAAATCATTGCGAAGAACGTTGTCGCAATTCCCTGTGCAGCCATTATTATAATATCAATTTAAAACGCAGTATCTTCACACGACGTGTAAATTACTCGCTATCTTGTATCTTCCATAATTATGAGAAACACAAACGGCTTTTTTTATAAATGGCGATTTTTTATTTGATTATGTGCCGTAGTCAAAAATATATCGAGATGGTATTACGTACGTTGGTAGAGTTTATATCTGTTTGTTTCTGTCGGAACTTTAAGATGGGACGCGTGTCGGTGAGTCATGTACTACTGCTTTGACAACATGTGTTGATTGCTATGCCTTCTGCAATGGTAGTATTTGCGACTGTGTGGACGGATTTACGTGGAATGGCACACTTTGCGGTAAGCAAAACCTGATGGATGAAAGGGAATGTCACACACAAAATCCAAAGCGGCTCCTTTGAGACACATTTATCATGAATAGTGAATGAAAACATATTGATCGTTTCGTAAAACGAAATCTTTTAATCATTTTCTGTTCAAGTCGACCTTTCAATCAAAGACTTCTTATATCACGCCTAACTATAAACTGATTAGAATTGTAAATATTGCATGTCTTCAAGTCGAGGCGGGACGGAGGTAGATATTATTCTGCAAATGATGCATTTGTAATACGATTTTGATATAAACTTAGTTCATTGGATGAGTTTCATCACCTATTGTCAGAACGATTTAAAACCCATACGAGTCAGAAAAAAGAATGTGAAATAAATGCAATTTATTTCAACAGTTGGAGGAGAACTGTGTGATCCTTGTAGTTATACTCCCGATTCATGTGCACCTGATTATCAATGTGGAACAGACAGCGGCCGATGCGAATGCCCGCCTGATCAAGTACAAATCGACGGTAGCTGCTGTAAGTGTTTGACATACTTGAAATGCTATAGTCCTTAAATATCAGATAAACGTGTCGTCCGTATATCTTTGAACTTTGTAAGCCATCCTTGATCTTTCATACAATGCACACAAAATCATTGCGAAGAACGTTGTCGCAATTCCCTGTGCAGCCATTATTATAATATCAATTTAAAACGCAGTATCTTCACACGACGTGTAAATTACTCGCTATCTTGTATCTTCCATAATTATGAGAAACACAAACGGCTTTTTTTATAAATGGCGATTTTTTATTTGATTATGTGCCGTAGTCAAAAATATATCGAGATGGTATTACGTACGTTGGTAGAGTTTATATCTGTTTGTTTCTGTCGGAACTTTAAGATGGGACGCGTGTCGGTGAGTCATGTACTACTGCTTTGACAACATGTGTTGATTGCTATGCCTTCTGCAATGGTAGTATTTGCGACTGTGTGGACGGATTTACGTGGAATGGCACACTTTGCGGTAAGCAAAACCTGATGGATGAAAGGGAATGTCACACACAAAATCCAAAGCGGCTCCTTTGAGACACATTTATCATGAATAGTGAATGAAAACATATTGATCGTTTCGTAAAACGAAATCTTTTAATCATTTTCTGTTCAAGTCGACCTTTCAATCAAAGACTTCTTATATCACGCCTAACTATAAACTGATTAGAATTGTAAATATTGCATGTCTTCAAGTCGAGGCGGGACGGAGGTAGATATTATTCTGCAAATGATGCATTTGTAATACGATTTTGATATAAACTTAGTTCATTGGATGAGTTTCATCACCTATTGTCAGAACGATTTAAAACCCATACGAGTCAGAAAAAAGAATGTGAAATAAATGCAATTTATTTCAACAGTTGGAGGAGAACTGTGTGATCCTTGTAGTTATACTCCCGATTCATGTGCACCTGATTATCAATGTGGAACAGACAGCGGCCGATGCGAATGCCCGCCTGATCAAGTACAAATCGACGGTAGCTGCTGTAAGTGTTTGACATACTTGAAATGCTATAGTCCTTAAATATCAGATAAACGTGTCGTCCGTATATCTTTGAACTTTGTAAGCCATCCTTGATCTTTCATACAATGCACACAAAATCATTGCGAAGAACGTTGTCGCAATTCCCTGTGCAGCCATTATTATAATATCAATTTAAAACGCAGTATCTTCACACGACGTGTAAATTACTCGCTATCTTGTATCTTCCATAATTATGAGAAACACAAACGGCTTTTTTTATAAATGGCGATTTTTTATTTGATTATGTGCCGTAGTCAAAAATATATCGAGATGGTATTACGTACGTTGGTAGAGTTTATATCTGTTTGTTTCTGTCGGAACTTTAAGATGGGACGCGTGTCGGTGAGTCATGTACTACTGCTTTGACAACATGTGTTGATTGCTATGCCTTCTGCAATGGTAGTATTTGCGACTGTGTGGACGGATTTACGTGGAATGGCACACTTTGCGGTAAGCAAAACCTGATGGATGAAAGGGAATGTCACACACAAAATCCAAAGCGGCTCCTTTGAGACACATTTATCATGAATAGTGAATGAAAACATATTGATCGTTTCGTAAAACGAAATCTTTTAATCATTTTCTGTTCAAGTCGACCTTTCAATCAAAGACTTCTTATATCACGCCTAACTATAAACTGATTAGAATTGTAAATATTGCATGTCTTCAAGTCGAGGCGGGACGGAGGTAGATATTATTCTGCAAATGATGCATTTGTAATACGATTTTGATATAAACTTAGTTCATTGGATGAGTTTCATCACCTATTGTCAGAACGATTTAAAACCCATACGAGTCAGAAAAAAGAATGTGAAATAAATGCAATTTATTTCAACAGTTGGAGGAGAACTGTGTGATCCTTGTAGTTATACTCCCGATTCATGTGCACCTGATTATCAATGTGGAACAGACAGCGGCCGATGCGAATGCCCGCCTGATCAAGTACAAATCGACGGTAGCTGCTGTAAGTGTTTGACATACTTGAAATGCTATAGTCCTTAAATATCAGATAAACGTGTCGTCCGTATATCTTTGAACTTTGTAAGCCATCCTTGATCTTTCATACAATGCACACAAAATCATTGCGAAGAACGTTGTCGCAATTCCCTGTGCAGCCATTATTATAATATCAATTTAAAACGCAGTATCTTCACACGACGTGTAAATTACTCGCTATCTTGTATCTTCCATAATTATGAGAAACACAAACGGCTTTTTTTATAAATGGCGATTTTTTATTTGATTATGTGCCGTAGTCAAAAATATATCGAGATGGTATTACGTACGTTGGTAGAGTTTATATCTGTTTGTTTCTGTCGGAACTTTAAGATGGGACGCGTGTCGGTGAGTCATGTACTACTGCTTTGACAACATGTGTTGATTGCTATGCCTTCTGCAATGGTAGTATTTGCGACTGTGTGGACGGATTTACGTGGAATGGCACACTTTGCGGTAAGCAAAACCTGATGGATGAAAGGGAATGTCACACACAAAATCCAAAGCGGCTCCTTTGAGACACATTTATCATGAATAGTGAATGAAAACATATTGATCGTTTCGTAAAACGAAATCTTTTAATCATTTTCTGTTCAAGTCGACCTTTCAATCAAAGACTTCTTATATCACGCCTAACTATAAACTGATTAGAATTGTAAATATTGCATGTCTTCAAGTCGAGGCGGGACGGAGGTAGATATTATTCTGCAAATGATGCATTTGTAATACGATTTTGATATAAACTTAGTTCATTGGATGAGTTTCATCACCTATTGTCAGAACGATTTAAAACCCATACGAGTCAGAAAAAAGAATGTGAAATAAATGCAATTTATTTCAACAGTTGGAGGAGAACTGTGTGATCCTTGTAGTTATACTCCCGATTCATGTGCACCTGATTATCAATGTGGAACAGACAGCGGCCGATGCGAATGCCCGCCTGATCAAGTACAAATCGACCGTTAAAGACCTATGTAAATCAATTTGAGCGCGGTGCAAGTCAATGTTCGTCACCTTAAGTATGGAATCCCTACACGCCAAACGCAAATACACTATAATATTTGAAGAGATCTTTAAATATATGTAGAACCCTATTACTATTTGAGAAACATATAAAACAGTGCAATATATTTCGACAGCTACACCAATTGTGTGTGATGGTCCCTGTATGGAATGTCTATCTGATCAAGCACAAATCAACGGAGGCTGCTGTAAGTTATAGATATTCCCTAAACATAGATTAAAAGTGTCTGAATATATTTTCTATAACGGTAATCTGATTTTCTATATCATGAATGAGTAAAACGTTTGATCATATTCATTGATTTTTATGCATCAATGACGTACAAACAAGGAACGATGAGAATGCCCGCCTTAGGAAGTACAAAATCAACAGGAGCTGCAATAAGTGTTCGACCAATCTCAAATGTTATAGTTCTTAAGTATCAGAAAAGGTGTTGTCAGTATGTTTTATTTTTGAACCAGTTTTTTTCTCTTCATATAATGTGCACAGAATTGTTGTTAAGAACGAGGTCGCAGCTGACTGTGCAGTTGTTAGATTTAGTTTACGGCTTCCAATTACAACCGCTGATTTGTATTTTGATTTTGTCTTGTGGTAAAACATCTTGAAAGAGTAATATGTTTATAAATTTAAAAGAAAATCATAACTTTATAAAGGTAAGTAAACTTTGCAATGCGTTGGCATAAGTATGAAATAATTATGTAAGACTGTCGCGTCCGCCGTCTACACTGTAATCCCGGCAACAGCAATGAAAGGAAAAAGTATTTTAGGTGTAGGTATCTGGGTGATACAAGTCTTACTGCATCTCGACTGTTCTGACAGAGTACAGAACTGAAATATGTGCTTTGCTGTTTTGTTTGAAAGAGCACGTGAGCATTTCGATGATGAGGCCAGCTTCAATTTTCTATACGTATGAGCATTGAGTCAGAAGCCTGAATAAAATAACTTTTTGGTCTGCGTCTTCGCGTTTTAGTCTTAATCACCCTAAGTTTTTCATATATGACTGTTTTGAGCGCCTGGTCGATTCTAGTTTCTGGTTTGGTCAATGTGACCGCAATCTCATTGCCATGAACACCACAGTATGCAGGCATCCACTTGAGGACATAATCCGCTTACCATCTCTTAAGTTCCTATGTCATTTCGCAGAAGTTAAATACAAATGTACATTGTAATCCTGGACTGATAGATCATCTGTCATATGACATTCATACTCCACTTTTGACTCTTCAATGATCTTTTATGCCTATACGATGGATTCTTTTTCTGACTTGTAGTTGGTAAAGTGCTTGTCTGTTGGTATTCCCACTGTTGTGAGCTTGATACCAGCACAATCATCTTGTATAGCAGCTGTTACAGAGACACCTATTTTTTTAATTTGAATAGGTGTACTGTAAATGATAATATGCTACCAGTTAATAAATACCTGATATATTTTAGCATCGACGACGGATTAAAGGTTACCATTTAGAATTTTTTTAACAACTATGTTAGTAAACGCTTGCGTTTGTTCTGATAGAGTTAGTTTGAACGATCACTCTTAGCATGAAAAGGTTGTTTGTACCATATTTTAAGACAGAAAGATATACAAAAACCCAAACATTTTAACTGCAATATAATTTTACAGTAAAAGGTAGACTTTCTTTTGGACACGGTGTCTTTTGATAAATAGGGTTTTTAAATTCGCCCTTTTCTTTAAAGTTTTAATATAAAGTCTCATTATTACGTTGAATGTAGATTACTTGTAGATCCTACTTTACCTAGAAACATGCCTAACCGGTGTAATAAACTGGTGTTCTATATTTGCTCCTAACGTTTTAAAATAAAAACTGCCCCCCCCCACCCTTGAAAAGAAAAAGAAAAAAGAAAAGCTGTCCGACAAAGCTTTTTCCATGATGAAGCGAGAGAAACGCCCCCAAATTGCTTTTGGCTAAGTACAATAATATATCTGCACATTTGTTATCTATGTATGAGTATCTTACGTGCTCACTTAAATTCGATAAAGCCGAAGGGCCTATCTTACTCTAGTTTAATTTTCGTAGAAACGCCGGAACTCATGCTTATAACATACGTAACGCAGATAAAACAACTTATAACTTTAATTTACCAGTTTCACTCCTTTGTGGCAATTGTACCACGGATAGTGATTGTTTTGGAGATAACCAAGTTTGTGAAAATAACGAGTGCGTATGTAGAAACAACACATATCTAGACGATTGTGGTATCTGCGTACCAAGTAAGTTGATTTTGTCATATACGGTAATGGTAATTTATAGCGACATATCTAGAAAAACATAGAGGAACGGGTGGATTTATGACAACTGGATTAGTGAAAATTGCATCTTTTTGAATTTGTTCTCGCACAATTAAAAAATGTAGTTGTCCCGGAGTCATCAGTCTTGCATTTATATAATTTGGGATGTAGGTCGTAAACATGGGGTTTGCATGTGGTTTTGCCCAGTAAAGACAGAGTTATTACCCTTGAACTAATGAAAATTGGCGTGTTTAAACTTTTGTCGTGCACTGACTGCTCGCAAATTACTTACAGTAAAGTAGTAAAACCGCACAGATTTGTTTATTATGATATGATTTCGTTCGCCATGGGTGCACCTGCATAGATAATTAAAGCAATTTTGTTAAAAAAAAGAAATTAACTTTCAGCAATATGTTTGGGTTGACAGTAATTGTTAATACATGCATTAACATTTCATATTCTTCTGATGAAAACGACAGCCAGTTTTTTTTCAAAGCTGTAATTAAGAGAGTGCATTCCATGATAAAATGCAGTGACACATTTACAGCTTGCATTTGCATTAAGAAAGTATTTTGGTTTAAGAGGTGTTCATCGTCTAATGAACAACAATTTGGAGTTCTGCTGCGCAGTAACCTGAGTGATTTATAAGTAAGCTGCTTACTGAAAAAGGGTTGTTAGACAATAATCAACGCCTAAAAGATATCATGTCGATTCTAACATGACTAGATACATATGTATCACAAAAAAAATATTTTTGAAAAGTGCTATATTTTACGCGAACATTTATTATTAGTTCGTCATTATTAAGAAATAGTTAGCTTCATTTATGACGCCATGACGGCTCGCGTGTTAAAATGTCGTTCAATGCTGATTACATAGAGGATGATTGCTGGTTTCGGTGTAAGATGACGTTATAATTTCACCGAGTGGGCACCAAAAGTGATATTTTCACGAGTGGCGCAGCCACGAGTGAAAATAACTACTTTTGGTGTTCACGAGTGAAATTATCGTGATATGACACCGATACCAACAATTTACTGTTTATTTTATGTCTCAAAATCTACTTTTGCTGAGTTTATTTCAACAAAATGTCTAAAATCGCGGGAAACGTCATCAGAAAACATCGAAAACATGACGTCATTTTAACGACGTCATCGATATATGGTTTCCGGATTTCATCAGCTCGGTATACTTTTTGACTTCAATCCGGGTAACAGATTTTGATAATTTTCACTATGTGGACAGTGAGTTTAAACCACCGAAAAACATTTAATAAATATTAATAAACTTCTTTAAACGGAACGATTCGTATTTGAATATATAGTTTACATCTATTTATTTTTTTTCTCGTTTTTCGAATATTATGTTTTCTACAAACTAGATTTGCATAAAACATGTTATATAGGGATAAGCTATTGTGACTTAATGACAAATTTATTAACTATTCAGACTCTTGCCTAGATACTTTCAGGAAGAGTCTTGATTCTAAGATTTGAACTCATGTGGATTCTTTATGCAATATACATACACTTTTATATCTCGATAATTCGGATAAAAGCGGAATTGAGAAATTTACTCTATAGGACACCTTTAATTACGATAATAACTAATGAAAAGGTCAATAAAATACTCTGGAACAATAATTACTCGTGTGAAACATCCGGATTCGTTTTAATCCGGCAATACACGGTATCGTTCGGAAATATCCTAAACCATTCCATCATAACGACGTAACTACCGCATATAATGACGAAACTACCGCATATAAAGAAATTACTACCGCATATAATGCTGGAAGCACAGCATATAAGGAAATCATATGTACAGCATATAATGTGAGATCTACAGTGTATATTAACGAAAGTACCATATATAATGTTATTTGCACTGCATATCAGGAAAAAAGCACCACACATAATGCACACAGTGACTACCACATATAACGTTTTATCTACTACACACAATAACCAATCTACTACATATATTGGTGTTTGTACCGCACACAAATTCAAATGCACTGCATATAAAGACAGTACCACCACATATAAGAAGAGGTGTACAACAAATAACAAAGAAAGTACAGCATATAAAGTAACTTGTACCACACATAATGAACTATCTACCACATATTATAGGTTATTGAACTTGTATGGTGAAATATTACTTGGAACGAGTTGATTTGGCGGGAACAACGAGCTTGCGAGTTGTTCCCGCCAAATCAACGAGTTTCAATTAATATTTAGCCATACAAGTTCAATAATCTTTTTATTATATACTTTCATATTGAATATGAACAAAAATGACATTCTGTTAGCAAAAAACAATAAATGAATGTTGAAATTTCTCAGACAACTAGCGTACTATTTCACCATGTACATTTTCTTTATTGCGTATTAATAGACTCGATTCAATATTGTTGTTTATACGTGACGTCATTTATTACGAGAAACGTTGACGCCAATTGTACAGTAAGAAATTTCAGTTGCAGTCCGCCATCTTGTTTTAAAAAAAGCAAGACTTTTCCTACGGATGCAGGTCTGTACTTTGAAATGCGAATACATCAACTTGATGTACGTTCCTAAAACTGTTTTTTCTTTCTTATGACTACATGCAAAACATCATTCCTTTTGTTTATCAATACTTGGCTGAAATACGTACCAGTAACTTTCGTAACTAGAACTGGTATTGCGTGCCCTAAAAAATTCGAACCTTTTTAAAAATGAAACTCTTTTACGTCTACTTGAAAATGATTAAAGTTTCTTCTTATTTGACGTAGTTATAATTGTAAAAAACTGTCGAACTTCGACATAGAAACCTCATTAAAACGATGTTTGCAAACAAATAAAATAGTCCGTACAGCAGAATCCCTTGCCAACGTTCAGTATCATTCCTTACCAACGTGCAGTACCGTAGAATACTGAACGAACTCTCTAAGGCAAAGTGAACGGGGCAATATATAAGTATATAATAAAGTTAAATATCTACAGCATATGATAAAAGATCTACTGCATATTATAGGTTATTGAACTTGTATGGTCAAATATTACTTGGAACGAGTTGATTTGGCGGGAACAACGAGCTAGCTCGAAACGTAATATTTAGTCATACAAGTTCAATAACCTTTTTATTGTATACTTTCATATTGAATATGAATAAAATGACATTCTTTTAGCAAACAAACAATAAATGAATGTTGAAATTTCTCAGACAACGGGCGTACTATTTCACCATGTACATTTTCTTTATTGTGTATTAATAGACTCGATTCAATATTATTGTTTATACGTGACGTCATTTATTACTAGAAACGTTGACGTCAAAAAAAAAAAAAAAAATAAATTGCCGTCCACCTTCTTGTTTTGGAAAACGCAAGATTTTCCTACGGATGCAGGTTTGTACTTGAAATGTGAATCACAACAGTTTATGTTTTCCTCTTGTCTACATGCAAAACATCATTCCTTTTGTTTATCAAAAATTGGCTGAAAGACTACCAGTAACTTTCCTACCAGACGGTATTGCAGGCTTTTTAAAAATGAAACTTTACGTCACTTGAAAATGATTAAAGTTTCTTTTTATTTTAAGACCGTTGATTTTTGTAAAAACTATCAAACTTCGACATATAAACCTCATTAAAACGATGTTTGCAAACAAATAAAATAGTCCGTACAGCTGATCGCTAGGACCGCCCTCCCTTGCCAACGTTCAGTATCATTCCTTACCAACGTGCAGTACCGTAGAATACTGAACGAACTCTCTAAGGCAAAGTGAACGGGGCAATATGAAAGTATATAATAAAATGAAATATGTACCGCATATAAGCAAACAAGTCATGATAAGACGGTCATGGCGCTCCACAGAAATGTACTTAGCGTACTTATACCTTTCGTGAGATTTCGCGGTGGTTATAAGGTTCTGACTCATTTCTCGAAATATTATGTATTATTTCGTTGTTGCTAGTTAATGTATGCGGATTTTTATATCCGTCATGACGTTCTGTTCATACGATTTTCCGTAATACATGTTGTATCCAGTTAATATGTGTTTAAAGTAATTAAAGATAGTTGTATTTTGCACACAACAAAACAGAAGACATTTTTGTTTGACAATCCATTTATCTTTTATTGTGAAACCGTTCTTTCTTATTTTAACACTATAACATCTGAATGTCTACTCTATGCATGTAACTTCCACATTAATTTTGTCTCTCCCATCATTATCAATGTGTGTGTTGCATTTATATACAAGCAAGCGGAATTACAGAATAATAACACATTTTCCTATATCTGATCAAGGTATTAGTTTAGTTTAGTTTATACTAATTTACTTTATTGTTCGGTTGCGAAGAAAGCTTGAAGCTTATTGAGTCAATCTCGAGTCCGCTTCCTGGAAAACACAGCACCGGTGTCATATGAGGAAGTACGGTCGTGACTCTGGTGGGACTCGAACCCCCAACCTCCGAGATGAGCGGCAGATACGACCGCTAATATGAACATGATAACAAATGTTTAAAAGGTCTCAAGAGTTACCATTACCATTACTTGTGGTTATATCCTCTCACAGATTCAAGTACACATTTTGAAAAAAATTAACCGTTGAATTAAAAAGATAACCATTGTATAAGCCTACCTTCGGTTGAAAATTGTGAAAAACCGGATGTTATACCAGAAACAGTATTTTACAAATTTTCAGTAACCATACACATAGTTTTTCAAATTGTGGTATTAAAATATTAAAGGATATAATGTAGAGTTGCAGCAATAGCACAAGCAGTCAAATGACCCTAATAAAATTACCATGATACATGATGGTAAGGTACGTAATGGTAAAGGAAGCAAGAAATCAAAGCGAAGTGCAAATCGTATGAACAGGGCATCGGTTTAGCTTTGATTACTTTTCATAAGACTAGTCTAATGGCAAAAATGTATCATGTTGATTTTCAAAAATTAAGATTTGAAATTAGTAATTTCCATTTTCCAATCTCTGGTATAAATGTAACAAGTTTATTATCCATATAAGTCTTAAAAGAATAAAACAAAATTGATTTTTTGAATTTGTAAAAAGACATTTAAATTATGTTATAAAGTTAAAAAAGAAAATACCCCCAACCACACATACACACAAATTTGTCCTGGTCGTATTTAAACCTACATTTTAAAGTCGCCAAAATTACAAAATCATTGTTCTTGACTACTGTGTCACGAAGACTATTGTTATTGTTGTATACATAAATACAATGCAACTGAATAGTAATCAGGGGTATATAGTTTATTATGGGTCCAATTTCTGAATGTCAGCAAGTTCTTCTGAACTGTGTAGTTGTACTGTACTGTACTTTATTCTATTCTATTGTAATCAACTGTCCTCTATTTTTCTGAAATCGCCTGTACTGTACTCTACTTTGCAGTAATCTA
Source organism: Saxidomus purpurata (assembly GCA_022818135.1). Lineage (NCBI taxonomy): Eukaryota > Metazoa > Mollusca > Bivalvia > Venerida > Veneridae > Saxidomus > Saxidomus purpurata. The sequence continues at coordinate 33,367,768 of JAFMSR010000012.1, forward strand.
CTGTACTCTATTCTACTGTAATAAACTGTATTCTATTCTACTGTTATCTACTGTATTCTATTCTTATGTTATCTACTGTATTCTATTCTACTGCAATCTACTGTACTGTACTCTATTCTACTGTATTTGACTGTACTCTGCTCTACTGTACTGTATTTTACTGTAATCTACTGTACCCTACTCTACTGTAATAATCTGTACTGTACTCTATTCTACTATAATATACTGTACTGTTTTCTATTGTAATATATTGTACGGTACTGTATTCTTTTCTACTATAATCTACTGTAATCTATTCTACTGTAATCTACTGTACTCTTTTCTACTGTCATCTACTGTACTCTATTCTACTGTCATCTACTTTACCCATTATACTGTAATTTACTGAATTGTACACTGTTCTACTGCTATCCTATGTAATCTACTCTACAACAGTCCCATTACGAAACCTTACCTGAATTAACTGAGCATGCTATTTTCCATCGATTATACGCTGAACAGGGAAAATGTACAGGTTTTGATAAAATATTTATTTAATTATCGTTTTATATCATTTATGATTTTCTACAACCATCTGTGGGCCTCGACAGTTCAGTGGTAAGCGCGTACGCATCCGGAACGCGAGGTCCTGGGTTCGAATTTCAGCCAGAGCTTTGGTGTGTATTTGGACAAAGACACTGATGCCACACTTGCCTTTATCACACTGTGTCGGCAAAACGCAACGGCTCCAATTTAACGATGCTGCTCCAACTAACGTAACGACAAGGCTCCAACTAAACATGGCCGATTTCATAAACAAAACGCACGTGAGTATAACAGAATCGTGTATTTTTTTATAGTTATTCGCAAATCCTGATGAAATGAATACTGTTACGGAATGCCCACACCTGTCCTGCATACCCGTAGCTTGTAGGCCTTTTCAGACATCCGTACGTGTGAAAGTAATGCAAGTTGAATGCTGAGGATTCAACGGTAAACAGTGCGAAAACAGACCAAAATGCATGGATTTTGCACATAATTAGCGAAGTTAAGGTGTTTAGGATAAAACAAATGCACTGGCATATAACTTTTGGTCAAATCTAATAAGATTATACTCGTAGTTTACCGATCTGATATGTCTATAGGCAAAAATCTACATTTTCAGCAATACAACGATTCAGACTCCAATTTAGGATACAACGAAACAGTTCCAATTCGTTTTTCACCAACCATTTTCAAAGACGTTTTAGAACAATTGCATTTATAAATGAATCTCTTATCGAAAAAACTTACGTGTTTATGCCATCTTGTCCTTCCTCTTTGTAAAATAAACATAGAACATGAATATATTCCAAATACTTTGCCAAAATTACAGGATTTATGAAAAGAGCAGAACATTTTTTTTTTATTTCAGACTGATATATAGCGTGCAACGTCTTGTTCATATGATATTATTACATATGATATTAACACGTAAATATTTACAGGTCATACAAACAAAATGAAACTAATAATTATGACTTTCAGAAGTTGAATGCGGAATGAACGTCCAAAATAACATTTCGTAAGAACAAAGCTTCTTCTATAAACACTGATACTTTTATCAAAGATGATTTGTTTTGTAGAAGTTCTAAAAAAAATTAACATAGACGGTCTCGCATAAAAGTATTTCCTTATTCATTATAAAGTGGACATTTACATATAAGGGGGTACTCATCTTCAAGATCTAAAGTGACATAGTGCTACAAATTTCATTTGACCTGGCGCGTTAACTGCTAGCAATAATCGTTTATATATGCAGTCTTGAAATTATTTACAAATATTTTTCACTTTGGATTTTTATATTGATATAAACGTCACATGTAGAAGGTGGTGTTTCACTGTTTCAACAAAATCTTCAACCCGGATTGACATAAACAAGTGTACCCAACGTAACGAATAACTCTGACGTCGTTTGAATGATATAACGTGTGTCGTGCTTTCTGGTGCTATTTCCCACGGATTTCGAAATTTAATTGAAACAACTTAAAGTAGAGCTTTAAACCTAAAATAAACAGGAACATTTTTGGTATTGATGTTATTGCACACTCTATATTTGAAATACAAGATATACAAGACATTTTGGCGGTAACGAGGCTCTAAACCGCGTGTTATATTACCCAGCTACAGTGACCTTAACATTGGGCTTTGGAGGTTATACAAATACCTGTGGCCTTGACTTTGAGCTACTTACCCTACATTCCAGTATGCATAAAGTAAACATAAATACCCAAGATTTCTGCCAGTTTTGATGAAGTTCCAACAAGAGATTTTAGAGGTAAAGCGCAGACATTATTTGTAGAATATATCCTTACACAAAAATAAATCAGAGAAAGCGGTGGTGTAGACGTTAAGTTGTCGGCCGCTCATTCCGGAGGTTGCGGATTCAAGCCCAGCTGTGGTCACGACTGTACTTCCTCATATGACACCAGTACTATTTTTTCCAGGAAGCGGACTCGAGAGTGACTCGATAAGCTACAAGCTTTCTTCACAATCGAGCTAAAATAAAACACCGATTTCTGAACTAGCGCCAATGTTTTAGTGCACTTTGTTGGGATTTTCCACCATCAACATCGTTCATTGCCCTTCTTTAACTTTTAACAATTGATAATATATAAAGAAAAGGTGTCAATACAGAACAGTTATAGTCCATGATTTTCGGTTTACTACTACTATAAGACAAAATCGCTAGACGCCCTCTCAGATTCTTTTATTTTCCGTTTACATTCGTTATATATAAATTTCTGCTTTTATTTTGTCATCAATTTGCTATCAATGGCGAGCAAACATATTGAGAAAAAACGAATCGGAACTGTTTAATATTGCAATTGTTCTAAAATATCTATAAAAATGGTTTGTGAAAAACGAATTGGAACTGTTTCGTTGTATCCTAAATTGGAGTCTGAATCGTTGTATTGCTGAAAATGTAGATTTTTGCCTATAGACATATCAGATCGGTAAACTACGAGTATAATCTTACAAGATTTGACCAAAAGTTACATGCCAGTGCATTTGTTTTATCCTAAACACCTTAACTTCGCTAATTATGTGCAAAGTCCATGCATTTTGGTCTGTTTTCGCACTGTTTACCGTTGAATCCTCAGCATTCAACTTGCATTACTTTCACACGTACGGATGTCTGGAAAAGCCTACAAGCTACGGTCATGCAGGACAGGTGTGGGCATTCCGTAAGAGTATTCATTTCATCAGAATTTGCGAATAACTATAAAAAATTCACGATTCTGTTATACTCACGTGCGTTTTGTTTATGAAATCGGCCATGTTAAGTTGGAGCCTTGTCGTTTATGGTTGGCCAACGCCACCAAAAATAATTAATTAAGCCGCGGTAAAAATATTTTAGCTCCGGCATAAATATGATTTTAACCGCGGCATAAATATTTAAGCTCCGGCATAAATATGATTTAAGCCGCGGCAAAAATCGCATTTTTATCGGAGCTAAAATATTTAAAAATACTTGTGTGTGTTGTGTGTGTGTGTGTGTTGGTGGTGTGCACTTCTGGGTGCTGTGGGGCTCGTTTTGGGGAGGCTGCGTTTTTGGTACGTGGCTTTCCCTGTTTGATATTATTTTTGTTTTTAAATCATATTTATGCCGGAGCTTAAATATTTATGCCGCGGCTAAAATCATATTTATGCCGGAGCTAAAATATTTTTACCGCGGCTTAATTAATTATTTTTGGTGGCGATGGCCAACCATAGTCGTTACGCTAGTTGGAGCAGCATCGTTAAATTGGAGCCGTTGCGTTTTGCCGATACAGTGTGTTTATCCTGCTGCAAATGGGTAGCGTCGATGAAAATATCGCTCGCGAGCATGATGACGTCATGATTCCAGAGTGTTTTAGAGCGGTTCCGTAAGCTATGTCGCATTTTTCGTTATCGAACTAAAATAAATTCGTATAAACTAAAACCAACACAGCATGTATAGGGCAAATTTCTGCTTCATCTATTTAGAATTCATCGTTTAGTAAACGGTCACATGCTAACGAGTTGATGATTATTTTTTCATTTTTATCCTCAGAGTTACCAGATGGCGATCCGTGTTTTTGTGATGATGAGTGCACGTCAAATACCTGTTTATGTGATGTGTGTGTCCCGCCTGATACGATGGACTGCTGTAACGGTACCATCTCTTTTCTTTTTTCATGTATAATTATGTTGCACCAACGTATATATTTCCTTTATCCTATGGTGTTTGGAAAACTTGATTAAGATTTGCATGCACTAAATTTTCAAAACAATATGTCACTGACTTGAGATCACTGTAAGCTCTACTATGTTCGAACTGCCAGACTTGTATAGTATGGATACATAATCATCTCGGGTAGCAATGCTCTAAACTGTTCACAGAAGTCTACAAACTAGATTGGTTCTAACTGTCTATACAGTAGAAACGACTTTCATGTAAGTGTACTAAGTTGATTTAACTATTTTTTTCAGATTGTACCATTAACGATGTCGATTTGTTTATTGTATCTGACAACTCTGGGTCAGTCGGGATAGACAATTATGATGTTCAGAAGTATTTTCTTTCTGCGCTCGTAAATGCCTTTACAATAAGTCCAGACGACACACATGTGGGCTGGTACGACTTTTCGACGGGACTTAATTTTGTCTTCAGTCCGAACGATTTTTACATTGACAACAATTTAAAGGCGACGGAGTTATTTTGTTTATCCTAGTAAGTTTTAAGTGATACATATGATATATTTATGAAATTCTGGTCGAGTTGGGTGACTTTAATCAGAGCGTGTTAGATTAGTTAGATTTTACATGATAACGCTCTACAGGTCACATTTTTCACTCAACGTTCATCAAACTTGCTCCGAAGACTCCCTGTAACATTTAGATGGTTCCTATTCTTTTGTGGGTTAGTAGGTCAAAGGTCAAGGTCACAGTGGTCGCCGTTAGATTTTCCTTGATAACGCCCTACAGGTCATCGTTTCATTTTAACTTCCATCAAACTTGCTCAGAAGGTTTCCTGCAACATGTAGGTGATATTTATTGTTTATGGGGTCAGTGGGTCAGAGGTCAAGGTCACAGTGACCTCCGTTAGATTTATTTAACTTTTATCAAACTTGCTCAAAAGGTTTCCTGTAACATGTAGATGATCCCTATCGATTTTCGGGTGAAATTAGGCCTACAATGTAAAATCCATTGAGGGGATTATGACTACTATGCCATTTGTTTGGACCAATAGGATTTCGACCAAGGGTATTTTGAGTGTCTCCCGTTAAACATGCGTAGATGCTTCTGAAAAGCATATATAAAATTGATAAGTTCCTTAATTATTATCCTGTTTTCAAATAATAAGTTCTTAATTATTTTAATCATGTGCATCATCATTTATCAACATTATATTTATAATCACATATCTCACATTCCTGTTCAAAAGACAATTGAACAGGAATGTGAGATATGTGGCCACAGGGGTCCAGACAGACCCGTGTATTCACAGTAGGGGTCTTAGCCAATGCTAGACTTCTGACTGGTCTTCGTAATGAAATCGACCAGACACGCGAATAAACAGATCTACGTTTAAAATAGGATATACAATCTTAATTTGTTCATTCACAGTCATCTGTATAATTACTGTATATATTGATTGTATTGATTGATTGATTGATTGATTGATTTTATTTTTCCACCATAAAGATGAGTAGGTTTTTTAACAAATAAAGAGAATACAAAATACAACACAAATTAACAGATACAGAAAATACACAACAGAGCACATTTTTACAAGACAAGGGAAAGAAACAACTAAACAATTGAAGCATCATCTGTAGATTTAACTGTATAATTATACAATTACTTCAATTTCTTCAAATTTATTGGCAAATCAGCAAATTACTTGCCTTTGGCCATTTATATTGTATAAGAAATATGGCAACGACACAATTAATGTACAAATTCAAAATAACAATAACACGTAAGCATTGATTTGAACAATTATTAAAAAACAGTAATAATTGACAGGGCATTAGTGCGTTTTAACATGGCTTCTTTAATAAACCTACAAATATTGAAAACATTTTATACTTTTCTCAGACTGTAGGCAAAGTAACTTATTTGAGTAAATTATTTACATAACTTATCATATCACTCAGTGCATACCTTTATGATATTACATTGATACTGTACTAAACACCACATGCGTAGATTCTATGAAAAAGAATAGGTAAAATACTAATTTTCTTCATTTTTGTTCGTCATTTCTTTTTCAAATAAGTTAGTTTATTAGCTCTTTTAGTTGTGTACACCAGCATATATCAAATTTTATCTTCTGTAATAGTAGCTAAACAGTAGCTAGATATGGAAAACAGAAGCTAGTGTATCATTTGCTAAGACCCCTACTGGGAATAAACAGGTCTGTCAGAACTCCTGTGGCCACAAATCTCACATTCCTGTTCAATTGTCTTTCAGCGAGAATTAGTGTTCTGCGTATAAAACGTGTTCAAGAATCAAATATGGCTAAATATGCTTAAGAAATCACATGTAAAATATTAGTAAAATATAAGTAAATGCATTTTTGTTATAAAAACCTGTTTACCGATGGGGAGTTAACTAATTTCTATAAAGGAAAATGCTACTAGGAACCAGTTATATCTACATGTCAATAAAAAGATCAATTGTCTGTTTATTGGACTAGATGTCCAGTCTAATGACACCTAATCAGACAGTATCTTATGTGACAGAGAATTAGGAAGAATTCCTACGCACATATACAGAAAACTTACAGTAGTTAAAGACTGATGTTGACAGTGGAAATATATATAACCAAAATAATTGGGCTTATCAGGTTAAATGTATATTAGATCAGGCAGGACTAGCGTACGTATTGTGGCAAAATCAATAACGTAATAAAACAAAGAATTTTAAATATATATCATCAATACTGGTACTCTGCAATAAATAATTCACCCCGTTTAGAAACATACAGTCTATTTAAACATTCTTTTACTTTTGAACCGTACTTGGATATTATACAAGACAAAGGGTACGGAATAGCTTTAACTAAATTTAGAACCTCTGCACATGATCTTGCTATTGAAATAGGTCGGCATATAAATATACCAAAAATTGAAAGAAAATGCATACAATGTAGCTCAAATATAATAGAAAATGAATTTCATCATCTTTTGATTTGTTCAAACTTCAGAAATCTTAGACAGAGATATTTAAAGAAATATTATTATACATGGCCAACTTTACAAAAACTTTCGAATTTTTTATAAAAAAAATCTAAAAGTGCTTTAATCAATGTATGCAAATTTCTTTACCATGAGAACAAAATAAGAAACTAAAACTTATTACATTTTATTAATCTTGAAAATGTTAACTACCAAGCCTTTCCGAAAAGCTTTGTACTTGTCTTATTATATTGTTGTTGCCATAAGCATTGTGTAATGTTTAATGCAATAAATTATATTGTTGTTGTTGTTGATTTTGACATTTGCGACACCATATTATAGGGTTAACTGTTTTGTAATTTTGATATTTGCGACTGTATATTATACGGTATTTAATGGTCGCAAATATTTTAAACGGCGGCGGTGTAAGCCGGAGCTGTTAAAGCTGACCTTTTACGACCGTTTAAACCGAATGTCAAAATCACTAAATAGTTAACCCTATTCTAACGCACAACGTGTTTAAATGCAATAATTTAAACGCCGTTCGATTTTTGCGACTACATATACGTTATTTAAAAGTCACAAATTTATACGTTATTTAAAATGCACAAACTTATACGTTACTTTTAGTCGCAAATTTAAATGACGTAACCATTCAGAAACGACGTAACATCGGTAGTGCGTAAGAACGGGTTTTAATGGTCGTTAAATCGGTAGTGCGTTAGAATAGTCATTGCAGCATTTGCTAAGAAATAAAAGATTGATGTGACACATTAGCCATTCAGTTGACCATACAAAATAGAGTAATATGCTGGAACCCTATCCTGCGACTCCTGATTCAAAAGACATTTTGTTAAATTGGTGATTTCAATTAAAAACACGTCGGTATTATGGGTATTTAAAATTCCAGACACCATCTTTGTAAGTATAAAGAGGAGGACTTTAATTTACTAATTTTAGATTCAATATACATATTGAAAGCAAGAATTTAACATACGCTTTGCTATATTGTAAGGTTTAAATTAACACCACTCGAATATATCGTATTTAACACCACTCGATTATATCATATTTAACACCACTCAAATGTATCATATTAAAACCACTCTAATGCATCAAATTTAAGCTTCATCGCCACTCAAATGTATCGTTTTTAACACCACTCGAATAAATCACATTTAAAACCACTGTAATATTTCGTATTTAAGCTTTATAACCACTCAAATGTATAAAAAATAACACCATTCAAATACCGGTACATTAAATTTTACACCACTCGCTTGTATCATATTTAACATCATTCTAATGTATAATATTTAAGCTTCATCGGAGGATGGACAGAAACAAGCGTTGCCTTAAGTGCAGTGTTAGACGACCTTGCTTCCAGCGCTAATAGACCTGATTATCATAACGTAGTCGTTGTTGTGACAGATGGAGGAGCAAATTTTGGATCGGAAATTACTTTGCCAGCCATTGCAACTCAACTGAAAAACACACCTGACACAACGGTATTTATATTTCTTGATTAATAGTTAAAGACAATTAAAATATGTCAAATATGTTAATCGTTTTATTGCACCTTATCAGTTATAATTGATATGCACATGCGTGAAACATGGCGGACACAATTCAAATTCAGGTGGAAAAAGTTCTTTGATAGAGTTCATAGAGTTTGTAGAGGCCAGATATGGAATACTCCATATAAACAATTTTGTTTTTATAGGCCCTTTTGTTTTTGTTTCCCAAGTTTTCAAATGATGTATGTGTTGGTTCCGGTAGGTGTTCTTTTTCTATATTTTTACACTAACACAATTAATTCACCATGAATTGAACTGTATATAACCACTTGTAAAAACTTTTTAAAAATATTGACACATGGAAACAAAATCGCAATATAAATGTGATAAAAATACTTTTTGGATTTATTTTATAAACTGTGTTGGATCTTTACCTAGCTGGTCTATAATATGCATTCAAATGACAAAATCGAAGAAAAGCAAGAAGAAAAGGACACTTTCCACACCTGACAATACAGGTATTTTACCTGGAAAAATAATTACCAAAAACCGTTCATTCAACTAGCAATGTTTTGCACAATACAAATAGTACAGCAATGTCTAATCAGGTCAAGGCTATATACAACCAATGAATATGTCGAATCCGGTAAATATGAACTCTTATCAGACTCCAAGTGGTACTTTTTTTTACATCGGCGCATCAACAATTCGTAAACAACCCACGACTCATGTCGACACTATCTACAGTTCCTTCTCCTAACCATCCTCAAATGTACAGTGACAATTTCCAGCAAACTGTAATTGAAAGGCTAAATTCTATGGACAAGAGATTACATCAAATTGATTCAAATGAAAATCAGTTATCAAGTTTGTCCCAGAAAATGACATTGATTGAAAATCGGGTGTTTTCTGTTGAGAAATCAGTCAGTGAAGCTAAAAAGACTCTCGCAGAGGTTGAAACAAGTAGAGCTATGGACTCGCAGGTTTGCGATGAAATTCAAGCAAAGCAGCGGGATATTGACAAAACATTGAAATCTGAGCGCGACCTCATGAAAAATCTACAATCTGAGTACGACAAACTAAAACATGTTAGTGAAGAGGTAATAGACCTACAAGCTCGATTAATGAGAGACAACCTATTGTTTTTTGGGTTTGGTGAAAAACACTCGGTCGATGATCGGCGTTCTGAAAACTGTACACAGAGAATTTTGGATTTCTGCAAAGACGACCTAAAAATAAGTGATGCATATGATACTATAAAAATTGAACGTGCACACAGGGTCGGAAAGTATGACAACATGAAAACTAGGCCAATAGTAGTGAAATTTAGTCATTATCCTGATAAATTGAAAATCAAGCAAAAAGTGTTTAATGATTTGCCCGAAGACACCTACTTCCGTGTGAGTGATCAGTTCCCTAAAGCGATCCAGGACAGACGACAATTACTGATCCCTACCATGATCAAGGCTCGGGAAGATAACAAGAAAGCCGCATTGTCCTATGACAAATTTATAATTTACGGTCAATACTACACAGTAGATACTGTGTCAAATGCTGGCTACAGTTAGGAAGCTAACCAGAAACAATTAAATGTTTTACTCTGGAATGTACAGGGTATCAAAAGAAAATTAAACGATTGTGACTTTATTAATTTTGTTTCAGATTATGATCTAATTTGGCTTACAGAATTCCAAACTAAGAGATATACATATAAATGGCTATGAGTACTTGAACTGTCCAAGACCAAAATGTAACTAGAAATCGAAAAGAAACAGCGGAGGTGTTATCGTATATTATAAACAATGTCATAGTAACCATATTGAGTCAATTAGCCTGAATGACAAAGGTATTATATGGTTCATTTAAAGAAAATGTATGTAACTCTAAGAAAGATGTATATGTATGTTTATGCTATATTCCACCGGAAGATTCCGCTGTGTACCGACATGCCAATTTGCCACTTTATGAATTTGATTTTTTCAAAAAATTAAATAATGACGTACGTAGATTTATTTTATTTTTTCCAGTGAATTATAGAGTTTTCTCAGTGAAATAAAAGTGATAATCCACAGTTTTGAAACAGTGGATTACCATTTTTATTTTTCACTTTTTTAGCAATCTTTAACCCGGATTTACGTCAAAAAGTATACCGAGCGTAATTAATGCTGGAAACCATGCGACGATGACGTCGTTTAAATGACGTCATTTGAGCTCTGTTTTCTGATGACGTTTCCCGCGATTTTCGATACTTTATAGAAACAAACTCAATAAAAGTGGAGTTTTAACCATAAAATAAACAGAAAAATTGTTGGTATCGGTGTAATATCACGTTAATTTCACTCGTGAACACCAAAAGTTGTTATTTTCACTCGTGGCTGCGCCACTCGTGAAAATATCACTTTTGGTGCCCACTCGGTGAAATTATAACGTGATCTTACACCGAAACCAACAATTATGCTCTGTATAATGAGCATGGTTCGGTATATGTAGTAGGTGACATGAATTCGCGCACGAGCGATCAACTTGATTACGTGTCTGAATCAAATTAAAACCGTTATTACGCGCCGCCAGGAGGCGGTGCGTATATTGGAATGCAGTAAGTAAAATTTCCATGGGGTGACGTAACTACTTTTAGACTGTAGAATGATTTCACAGTGTGTCTTTGTAACAAGCGGTCTTTTGATTTGAGATCGCGAACCAGTCTAAATTTTACGGAAATAGCCGAGTCTAAATTTTACGGAAATAGCCGATTTTAAACGAATGACTACGAACGACTGAGATTCTGCCGACGGGTAGCGGCTGAAGATAGTCTTTTAAACCCGACTTTGAAATTTTTTTCTAACAGATATTTGAATATACTTTACGAAACTACCAAGCTTATGATGTGTCCACTTCTTATTTAAAGTGTCTGGGAAGTTAAATTCGTTTGTTTACATAAAGTTGTACCGCCATTCCGAAACAAACGTCTGTATTGGTGAATAACGAAGTTATACGGTAGGAAACTCGATGCCTCGATAGCGCAGTGCAATGTATCCCCGCTTGACACGCGGGAGATCAGAGATCGAAACCTCGCCGGAGTGGAATTAACTTTATTTATTTTATATAGTGGGGAACAAATTAATTTATATCTTGGAAATAATTTTTCTTTCGTACAAGAATAATATAAATTGAAGCAAATTTATATGTTAGAATTCTAGACATAGGAAAATAAAAAAAAATTATTATTTCAATGATTTGTAATTCAATAATGTGACAGCAGCCAATTTTCATACAGAGGAAACAATGCCTATAGACTTGACGTAGAATCATCTTTTTTAGCATTAAACATTAACAAATGGTCAGCCTTATACAAAATTAGAGTGCAAAAAGATTAGGTTTGGTTAATCACTATACAATAAATCCAACATTACTAATTATCGCAACCCCCACTCCATTTGGCGGCGTTCAAACATTTGACTTGTGTAGACTTACCAATGTGCAATACTAACGCTTCGGATTTACCTGTCCGTAAAAATTGCGATACTCGGATAAATAATTTCGGTGCAAAGTTACTAACTCTCTGTATCAAAAAACAACTTAGTTTGGATAATGTGACAGTGACGTAACAGATATATGTGTATACAAACGTTTCAAGCATTGCGTAAACAGGTAGAGCATGTTTATAGAAAAGGGTTATAGGCTTTAAAATACATGGACGTACGATAGAACGGTGCGTTAGTGCAGTGGGTAGGGCGCTGGGTGTCTACAATAAAGATTTTAAGGACTGGTTTTTTCTCATTTTCCACATCGAAGCTTAATATTTTTTCCATTGAATTATTTCACTATGACTTCAGGTAACATTTTAATTGTGTAGATGTATGCTTCTTTTCAATCTTTTTAGACAATAAACAATAAACGACAGTAGAATGACTAAAATCATTCTATAACCATTTCAAGCATGAGCATTTCGTGCTTACTGGTATCTCATGTAATGGAATATGTACATTTAACTAGTATTACCAAAACTACGATGATTTGACCAAGAAAATTCTTCAGCAAGTAATGAAGGTACATGACATTGTTCCTTTGAACTGTTGCTGTTTGATGAATTATCGAAAAAGGCTAAATTTGGTTTAATGTGTTCTAAGTACAGTCAGAAAAGCATGAGTTTAAATGATTATAGTAGACTCTTCTGTTGCGTCATTGTAAAATTATCCTAACCGGACAATAAAGAAAATAATCTTGTTATTGTCAATGGACGGCTAGAAAAGGGAAATTACACTTATCACTCCGTATATAGAAATAGACCTGTAGCAAGTACGGTAGATTATTTAATCACAGGTATAATTAATTTTGAATCAATATTGAATATGAGTGTTCTTGATATATCCGAGTTTTCGGATCATTGCCCTATTGTTTTTACATTGAACTGTACGCTTGATATGATGGTGGATGACTGCCGAACGTTTGATAAAATAATATGGAATACATCTGACACTGAACATTTTTTTGAAATCTTAGATTCTAAGACAGATTCGTTTGATGATTAAACAAAAAGAAATAGATATAAACCAGTGTATTGATACATTTTCGAATATTGTATATGACACATCTAAATGTTAAATGTTTTGGTAAAACTTTTACAAATAAACCGAAACGTAGTAAAAAGAAATCATTGTGGTTTAACGATGATTGTCGCAGATGGAAACATATTTTCCTTGAGTCAAAACGAAAATATTATTACTGCAAGTCTGATGAAAATAAATTAGACTTTTTGCTAAAAAAAAAATAATTTTGTGAAAACAAAAAGGCGTGCAAGATGGCATTTTTACATTTTGACATTAATACTATTAGGACTGAACAGGTAAATACTAAAATAACTGTGGAAGAGTTTCAACGAACTATCTCCAAACTAAAACGTTACAAAAGTTGTGATTTTGATAACAAACGGTAGCAGATTTTTTCATCGAGTCAAAAAAAATTATATCTCCGTATCTATGTTTCATATTTAATCATATATTTCATACTTGTGTGTATCCTGAGGCGTGGACAAAGGGTATTATTGTACCTATTTACAAAAAGGGAGATAAAAATAATCCTTCGAATTATCGAGGAATAACACTTGTGAATGTAATGGGGAAAATATTTTCACTGTTTTTAAGAAACCGTATAAATAAATGGTGTGAATCGGGATTCTCAATTTGGATTTCGTGACAACCGTTCTACAACTGATGCTATATTTTCACTTCAAACAGTTATTCAAAAGGTATTAGCTAAGAAATCCAAGCTTTTTTGTACTTTTATAGATTACCAGAGAGCTTTTGATACCGTTAATCGTGATGCATTGTGGGAAAAAATTATTCAGTCTGGAGTAAGCTGTAAAATGATTAATATGATTAAATGTATTTACAATAAAGTTCAGTCATGTGTTAAGATGTCAAATTGTATGCCTCTTTCGAATTTTTTCGACGTAACTATTGGATTGAAACAATGGGAACCACTCTCCCCTCTTCTTTTTATTTTATTCATAAATGATATAATAGAAAATATTGACTTTTACCTTTTAACTGACAAAGATATAGATTTATTATCAATGTATATGATCCTTTTTGCAGATGACATTGTTCTGTTTAGGCACAAAAAAAAACTTGTTTCTGCTAACGGCCCAGAAAAAAATAGGGTAGGTAGGTAGGTAAACTTTTTTTTTTTTTTTTTGAAGCTGGTTGCAGATATTTAGGAAATCTACTTTAAAGATATTTGAATAAGCCATCTACATATATATGAATTGTAAATAACATTGACCGCGTTGTTATAAATTGTCTGTTCAGTGTTTTTTTTTCAGCCTGAGGAGAAAGGCGGCGGGCCTTTCGGGAGGGGAATATTCAGTCATTTTGCCAGAAAAGGGGATTTTTTTAGAGTGTATAAAATATGATGTTTACCAACGTAATAAAGAACCAAAACTATCAAGTATGTTAATGACTTTATTTTTTTGCCAAATATAAAGAGAAAGCATAAAAATTTCACAGAACAAAATTTTATATAAAGATACTGGTGTCAGCAGCACAAGTGTTAAACACACGTAAATAATAAGTATTACTGCTATTTTCAATTGAAACATTGTATAAGTATCTTTTTTAATCTTTGGAACATCGTTTTCGTTGATAAAAATAACAAAAATCGGGGACGCGAAAATAGGTGACAAACGAATAATCGGCTATTTTCAGGAGTTTATTTCACATGTAAGGTATCTGTATATGTATAGTTTCAAGAATGATTCTGAAGCGTTTTAATTTCTGAAACTTATGTTTTTAAAACAAGTTTGGCCAACTCTTGATTAAATAAATCAAAGATTTTTTTTCAACATTTTTAGAGGAATTTTTTCTAAAAAATGGGGAAAATACATATTAATTTTGGAGGGGAATGGGGCCGATTTGACTGCTGTTAATCCTTAAATAAACTGTTATGATATGGATTTGCATTACACTTGAAGGTATGACTTCACTAAATCGGTGGGTTATTTGTTTGTTAGATGTGATTATGGTCCACCATCCTTTTTCATGGTATCTTGTTTATATACTCGGTGTAAAGCACCGATACACGTGAGACTACCTCTTGGTTTCTACCAAGTTCATCTCTAGATGGGTGGGAAACACCGAAAAGCGTCGCTGAAATTTCCAGTGCCCTGGATTCTAACCGGGGACCTCCGGATTGGTATTCCAGAGCGTTAACCACTCAACCACCACACCACTCTCTAGATTGGTGGGACTTGGAACCAGCCAATTTGTTTAGCGAACTTGCGGACCATTTAGTTATCTGTGGTCTGTAATTGGTCCAAAATGATTGGTAGCACTAAAATTTTCTTTAATTAAAATTGAAAGTACAATGGTTGAGCATAACAAAAAAATAGTTTAAGAATTTTCAGATTGATATTTATATGGTGTCCTATTGCTATCTGAAAATACTGAATTTTTTAACAGAATGTAAACAAAAATCCTACAGACGAGGAGTTGATGTCCTAATGGCTTAATTTTTGGCTATAAAGTAATACAGTATGCACATAAAAAAGGGCATTTTTGGATGTAACTAAAGTGGTTCTACAGGTTTATAAGGGTGTAAGTACTCAACAAATATTTTGGTATACGGACCTTGCTTAAATGTTATACAGTAAGACTATGGAAAAAGATTTAGTGTAGTCATACCTCAAAGCCAGCGTTCTTAATTCTCCGAGTTAAAGAGCGAAATGGCGCATAGAAACGAAATGGACGAATTAGAAGTTTAGAACTAAAATTAGTCAATTTTCAAAAAAAAAAAAATTTTTTTTTTAAATTTTTTTTTTTTTGCCAATAAAAAGTCTTAGGGTCGGCGGCAAAAAAATAGGGTCGGTCGGGTTAGCAGAAACAAGCTATTTTTTTCTTTTGGCCTTACTACGGATCCTGTAAGCCTTCCATCGCAAATCGATTAATCTTCAAAATTGGGTCAAACTATTAATGTTACTAAAACTAAAGTTTGTACATGTATATTCGAAAAACGTAAACAATTTTACTTTTTAT
This sequence comes from Saxidomus purpurata, assembly GCA_022818135.1. Lineage (NCBI taxonomy): Eukaryota > Metazoa > Mollusca > Bivalvia > Venerida > Veneridae > Saxidomus > Saxidomus purpurata. Next base: position 33,383,980 of record JAFMSR010000012.1, read on the forward strand.
ATTAACGGAGAACCGTTGGAAATTGTTGATAATTTCACACATCTAGGCGTTATGTTTTCATACACTGGTAGTTTTAATCTGGCTGTAAAATATCGTCATGATCAAGCGTTCAGAGCGTATCATAACCTTTTGGTATTATCTTATAAAGTGCCTCTAGATATAAAAACAAAACTTCGTTTATTTGATACAATGGACGGTTCCGGTGTTTACAATTATATCAAAATTAACTCGCTGGGTTATCCAATGACCACACTGGGACATCACGTGTCCAATGGTTGGCCTGGTTTGCACAAAAGAACACGTGGGTTTGTTTGTGATACTGTTTGTGAGCAGTTGACCTAGTCATGAAAAGAAAATAATCCCTTAACAATAGGCTTAGGTAGGCTTTAAAATTTGTCGTAAAAAACCGGAACGGTCCATGATTGTACCAATCCTATCATACGGCTCTGAGGTTTGGGGTGTATACAGTCTTATAGATCTCGATAAATTACCTATTAGATTTTGTAAGTATATACTAGGAGTGAAAGACTCCAAATGCTGCAGTGTATGGTGAACTTGACAGGTTCACTCTATCAGTCATATGTAAAGTAAGATCACTAAAATTCTGGTTAAAAATAATCAAAAACGTTAATTCCCCACTCTACAACATGTATTACGATCTTTGTAACAATATAATGGTTCATGTTGGGCTAGTCGTATTAATTCCATATTTGATCATTTGGATTTTACAAACGTAAGAAATAATATTGATGAAAACATTAATTATCTATCCATGTTCACAAACAGAATTAAAGATCAGTACATTCAAGACTGGTTTGCCTCGATTGCCTAAACTAGATATGCCTAAACTAGAATATCATTGCAAATACAAGAATACGTTTTGTTTTGAAAATTATTTAGAAAAGATACCAAATGATGAATTGAGAAAATGTTTGACGTCAATAAGACTATCCAGTCATAAATTACAGTATACTGGTACAGATAGAAATGACAGAAAATGTAAATTATGTTGCCAAAATGTAATAGAATCAGAGTATCATTTTCTTTTATGTTGTGCTATGTATAGAGATATATGACAAAAGTACCTAGGCAATATTTCTTGGCCCACTTTAAATAAGTTCGTATGTATTATGTCAAACAAAAGAAAGACATATCTTTTCAATATTTGTAGGTTTATTAAAGAAGCCATGTCAAAACGCAGTAATGCCCTGTCAATTATTACTGTTTTTTAATAATTGTTCAAATCAATGCTTACGTGTTATTGTTATTTTGAATTTGTACATTAATTGTGTCTTTGCTATATTTCTTATACAATATAAATGGCCAAAGGCAAGTAATTTGCTGATTTGCCAATAAAGTTGAAGAAATATAATCCTGTCTGATTAGGTCCAGCAATATGTCTGTAGACTTGACATGCAGTACAATAGTAGGACCATAAATTTTATTGATTTGTACAGATAATTGTTTTATAACTTATTTTCTGTTGTTTATATAACCTGTTTTATATAATTATGCCATTTTACTTTTATTGCAGGTTATGAAAAATATTTTTAAATAAATGCAGTATAACTGTGATATTTTAAAGTTATATTGAGAATGTTAATATGCTCAAGTAATTAAGCGCCTTCCCGTGGTGTGGCCTGCATGCATTTTTAATTTATAAAGAATCCTTCTGACTGTTTTTCTTTCTTTGTAAATTTAAAGTGCAACTGAACGCTTCTTCTAACTGTATAAATAAGCCAAAATTAAATTTCTTTTATGTATCAAGTGTAACATCTAATCTTAGTGATAATTGGTTTGCTGTAAGAGTTATTAATTGAGTATTTAAAACGTTACTCAATCTAACTTTGAAATCACAGTTATTCTGCAGTAATCTTAAAGTAAATATTTTTTATATGTTTCTGTCACATATTAGAAAATTATTTTGATATAGTAACTGTAAGTGTTGATTTGTTTATAATCTAATTTGATAGGGAAATACGTACCTAAAAGGTAACTGATAAAATAAAATAATAACATCTTATAAAGGTCTTAAAATTTATGTATAACTAACATCCCTTTCCTACATTATCTGTACATAATGTAAGGGAGTTATACAGTAGCTGAATATGATAAATAGAAGATAGTCTACCAGGGTTTTCATAAAGCTCCGGACATTGAACGTGTATATCTGAAGTTTCTTAAGCAAGTCCTTGGTGTTAAGCAACAAACATGCAACAGTGCAGTGTATGGTGAATTAGGTGTATTTCCTTTGTATGTACTACGAAAAGTAAGAGTTATCAAGTATTGGTTCAAAATTATGAAAATGCCTAATTCATTAATGTACAAGTTAATGATGATACAAACAAGTAACAATTCATTGTTAGATAGCTGGTCTAATAATGTCAGAAACTTATTAAATGAACTTGGTTTTTCTTTTCTGTGGAATAATGCAGCATTAACTGTAGCCAATATAAATGCAGTTGTTCAGAGAATTTATGATCAATATTTACAGCAGTGGTGTTCAGAACTGGAGGCTTCTTCGAAACTAGATTATTACAAACAGTTTAAGTCAAACTTTGTTCAAGAAAGTTATTTGCATGTTATTAAAAATGATCAACACAGAAAAGACCTTGCAAGATTAAGATGTTCATCTCATAAACTTGAAATAAAGGAAGGTCGTTATAGAAATGTTGCTAGATGTGATAGAATTTGCAGTAGATGTAATTTGAATCAAGTTGAATCACAGTATCATTTTTTGTTAGTATGTCCATTGTACAGAGTTTTAAGATTTCGTCTTCTAAGTAGATATTATTATACCTGGCCCAATCTAACCAAATTCAGAAATCTCATGTCTACATCAAGGAAATCTATAATTGTCAAGCTCGCTAAGTTCGTACATCTTGAAATGAAGAATCGAAATAATAATAGTTAATTTCTTTTTGCTATAAGCAGTAATGTAAAAATTGTTTGTATATATATTATAATGTATTCTAACGTTTGCTTACGACTGATTTAGTTTATTATATGTTTTATTTTCATACTTTTCAATATAATAATGTTAAAACAAACCGCCAATGAGAGTTTGGCGAAAAATATGTATTTGTTTATGCCAATTGTTTGACTTTGACTTTGCTTATGTTTGAGTTACACACAGCTTATCTGTACAATACACTAACTTGCCTTCAGTCGCAGTAAAACCGAAGTAAAAAGTAAACTTATTGGTAAAATAATTTTGGCTGATTAGTTGACTGATATACTAATTTAGAAATGAACAAAGGACTTACGAGATTGAGTAAGTATGTGAATGCACGAGTAAGTGAGTAAGATAATAGATGAAAAATAAGTGAGTAAATACTTCATCGTGTTCGAATAGTGAACCTTTTAGACGATCAAAAAAAAGTTCAGAAGGAGGCACGATTAATATATCATATTTTCTCTTTTATTGAATAAAGGTGGTGACTGTTGGAATTGGACCTAACGTAAACCTAACTGAACTACTGTTAATGGCATCACGTGATGACCTCGTCTTCGAAACAACTTTCTCGTCCCTACACGACCTGTTGGCAGTGTTGCTGCCAGCTCTGTGCACCAGTAATAAAATCTTTTTATTTATCTTAAGTATATTAATATTTCTAATGCTTGTATATAATACTTATGATATCTCTTAAAGCAATATACCATAGACAAAGGATTTGATGCAGTATCTACCATTTATATAAATATTCATGGTTGAACATAACGTACTATACACTGATTCTCAGTTATTAAGTCCTTCCATTCTACCAATATCATCCCGTTGACTACTTTAACTGCAACAGAGCACATCTGGAATATAAGGTTGTCAGAAGAAGTGCTCCGCGGGATTTAAGTCACCCGGTAATTTTTGGTTTGGAGAACTAGGTCCAAATTTCCAGCGCATCTGTGCTGGCCATGCGCAGTCGTTGCTTGCTTTTCTCCAAAGCAAATGGAGGGGTCTCAAGTATAAAAGTCAAGACATTCATGTTTATGCTAACTGAAATAAATATTTTTTTTAATTCTTTCATTTTGAAGTCCAAACTTTACATTTATTAATAATAGTACATGTACTTCCATTCAGTTTTATTAAGACATACACGACAAACGTTTATCTTATTTTACACGTTTTATCAAGTGCAACAATACTGAACGATTAAAACAAAATAGAAATATACCCTTCTTTTAAATCTATTGAATTTTGTATCATTTTGTTACAATTTTAGAAACTTTTAAGTTTTTTTTAGTTCTGTCTCTTCTTTGGTTCAACATAAAGTTCTTTAGAATCCGTTTTGCCTAATAAATGGAGACGGCACGAAACAGTTCTGTTTTAGATTGATCTTATTGTGTCAGGTTATATCTTTTATCTCAGTTCTTTTTATTCCCATAAAATCCATGTAAAAGTTTTTTCCTTTTAGTTTTTTCGTTTTCTATCATTTTATGATAACTGAGAGGAAGGACAAAGCTCCTGTTCTTCCTTTCTCTCTCTCGTCTTAGTTACTATTAATTGTTCTTCTGCTTTAATCTTTGTCGGTATGCCCGCTGAATTTTGGATCGACTTTAACCCATTAGATGCAATTGTATATTCAAAGAAAGAATATTTCCGTTGCTTTGTTCTAAATTTCCGTTACCAAAATTGTTTTGACTCTAGGGAAAGGTCTAAAATTGTTTTTGTCTTACATGTGACTCTTACCTTACATTCAACACTCTTTACAGAAGAAACTTTAATACACCAAGCTATTATTAAAAAAAATGAAATTTATACAAACAGTCTGACGAAAATAAAGGAAATCAAAATGAGAGGCCAAAACACAAATTAAATTAGTTTTGAAAAGGCACGAACTACTCGTCGCTTTTAATTTGAAAGAAAGAGTGGTATGTGACCTTACATATGAAAATAACATAAATGAATACCATTTTTATGCCCCTTGATGAGGGCATATACCTTTGATCTTTCTTTGATCTTTCTTAACTCCGCAATACAATTATCTAACGCCACAATCCCATTTTAACCCCATAATGACAGAATGAACTGAAACAACCTCACAATGCTAAGTTGTACTCAAACCCTAACCCCCTAATGTCTACTGGGCATGTACGGAAACATCCGTGTGTCCGTCCTTTTTTTTTCGTCTTCTGGATGTAACCTGGTCATGCATGAGAGATTTTCAAATCATATGGCACACATGTTCAACACACCAAGACGATGTGTAGCGTGCAAGACCCAAGTCCCTACCTCAAAGGTCAAGGTTAGGCCAAGTTTAAATGTCATGGAATCCTGTATTTATGCACACATTTGTGTCCGTACTGTAACTTTGTCATGCATTGAAGGATTTTGAAATAACTTGGCACAAATATTCAACACACAAAAACAATGTGTCGCAAACAAGCTCCAAGTTACTACCTTAAAGTAACTGCTACTACTACTACTACTAAAATGTCACCAAGACGATGTGTCGTGTGCAAGACCCACGACCATATCTCAAAGGTAAATGTCACAGAGTTTAAAGGTCATGGAATCCTGCATAAATTGTAACTTCATGCATGGAAGGCTTTTAAGATAACATAGCACAATTGATGAGCACATGCTTATTATAAGTACTACACCCTTACATTGAAGGTCAAGGTCACACTTAGAGGTCTGACGTTTTACAATCCCGTATACTTTGTTCAAGTCCGGACTGTGACTCTGTTATACATTGAAGGATATTAAAATGAATTGGAACATAAGTTCATTACATGAAGACGAAGCGTCGTGCCCAAGTTCAAGATCCACAGTTTGAAAGTCAAAATCACGGACTATGAGACACCGCTTTAGGGGCATTCTTCACTTATGAGGGACAGCTCTTGTTCATGTTCGCATTTAGTTGTACAGTAAAATGTCATAGAGAATCAGTGTATACTTGCAAGCTAACTGTTGTTATACGATGTGACTTATCTATAAATCATGAATTTAATAATGTGTTTGAAAATGTTAAGTGATCACTTTAGGGACACTTTAATGAAGTTGAACTTAACAAGGGGTCAGTTGCAACTTAAACTGTCTCAAACATATAGCTAAAAGGTAGCTTAGTGTCCCGACTTGCTATGCCAATATGTTTCTAATGGACTGTTACTACATGAAACAAGCTTCATTGCAGTGAACAGTAAATACGAAGATGGCCTTTCTATGCTAAAAACACGTACTCTTAAGTTGATAACAAAGTTGTTTTAACCGTTCATCAATATCAGGTTTTACAAGGAAATTCGTATTTTAAACGCCAATGCTTTAATAAAAAAGTTGGCCGCTCATAAAATGTGTTTCTTGATAAAGAATAATAAAGAAATAAATAATATGACTCCCAAGAGTTAAGATCGCTCACTGTAGTAACTATAGAAAATATGTGTTTTATTACTGACATTGGCAGCCATATTAAAAAATGGCCACCGCTTTGAAGCTTGGCACGGTATTTCTAATAAAAGTAGTATCAGAAGAGTATGTATGCACAATATTTGATGCTTATTATTAAAAGTATTAACCCACCTTTTTACAGCTTAGAGATGGACAAAACTATGTGAATGACGTATAGTGTGGAATAACAACTAACTGGACAGAGAATTACAAGATCTAAGTGAAAAAGTAAATCAATGTATATGCGTAAATTATACGGAGACACCAACTAGTTTTTTTTAAATACACCATGAAAAGAACTTAATCCACTGAGAACGTGGGAAATAAAACTGAAAAAAGAAAATTGAATATTATCTTTCTCTTAGTTTAAACATGTATGTACTTTTCTTCAAGTATAAACATCATTGAATAAGTTATGACGTATGAGGTACGTTCCAAAAGTTCCAGGTATTTTCTTTTCAGATATTCCACTAATGTCGTTGAAATATTAATTTAACACATAATTAGATTCGCTTGCCTATATACAAGATTTTCGGATAAATTCTATGACTTATTTAGAAATGATCGTATCTATAGCAACGTAAGGCAACATTTTGCAACGCACTTCAAGTGTTGTTGAACATTTACAGTTTTTAATCTGCATCCTAGGAAAAAGCGTGCTGTTTTTGCCCATTTTGCCGGTGTTTTAACTGGATTAAAAACGTGTATTAACGGGGAGATTCGCGCGTTGTTATAACCCATTTTCATTTATGAACATTACATGGCCTTTGTAAACAATAGACCTGTCTGTATTCCAAGTCTATTGCCCGCTAGTGTCGTTATAATATGACGTAAACAACAGAGACGTTGTCCCATGCATTAATGAACGTGGTACCTGTACTGGACATTTCATTATTATTTTTTATGCTACAATAGCGTTAACGAACTTTTTTTGTGCATTACACTTGAAGAAACCCTCGAGATATGCTGGTTCCCTCACCATGACGGGCACGGGCACCAACCTTGCCTCGGGATTCTTTAGATGTTATAACACGAAAAAAAAAACAAAAAAAAACGTGCGTTTACCCTAAATTTAATTTACAACTTACTAAGATTTGCGCCAAGAAATTCGTCATGAATACATTTAGTGTCAGTTTCCCCATCATGTGGAAACTTGCGGCTTCGGTGCTCCGTTGGTTGCCTCTTTATGGATAAACCACACAATGACCAAAAATAAAAATAAAATCTTTTTGAAAGACACAGGTAAGGAACCATCAAACTACGCAAATAACTATCAGTCAGGAATGCTTTAGCAGTTTTGCAAGCGATACAAGGTAGGCCACCCAGCCTGTGCGCAAAGTAAGTCTGACGCCGTCGAAAGTGTTTAATAAAAGTTTCTGTCATGAGCACGAGGTTCAGATCGAAATATCCGTCACCGATGGTAATTGTTTAGGCGGGAACGAGGCTCTGCCGAGTTCCCGCAAAACAGTTACCCGAGGTGACGGATATTTTCAACTGAGCTAAGTGTCTCATGATGGAAACTTTTTCTTGCGTACCGTCTTGCACTTTAAAGTAGATTTCTAAATGCAAACTTATCAATATGATGAATTATCATAAAAAACAAACGATATTCCGACGTTGTGTTTAGGAAAGTGACGTCACATTGTTTATACCGTTACGCCAGAAGTAATTCACGAGATTCGTCTGGCATAGGAGGGGTGTCTACGATAAAAATGTCTACGATATCCATGCGAAATTCCCGAAAATTTTCTCCTAATTTCAAGTAAAGTTACAAATGTTCCGCATTACGTAACCTGTGGTTGCTATAGAAACTTCTTCAAAAATTCTCATATCATAGTGTCAACAAATCTCAAGAAAATTTTCAGATACTTCTGCGCTGTGTCTCAGATAGTATGATGTTTTCCTGGAATTTTTGGAACGCACCTAATTTGTTTTTATCATTTTCAGCAGTAACTACTTGCAGCAAATATTCAAGTAATGTATCCCTAGAAGTACTTAAACTTAGAAAAAGTTCTAAATGTAAAAGCACGCTATTTCTTTTGCGCATTTGTATTTCGGTTCGCTTAACGTTATAAACTCAATTGAGAACAGTCATTTGTAAAACATTAATTTCGTCAGTGTAAGTTTTGGTTTTTTATGCTCTTATCCTATAAAAGTAATGGCTGTTCAAAGTAGTAAATATACTGCAAATAAATACATACTTTAAACATGTGTTATAGTTGTCGTTTATTTTGTGATGTCCTGCAATGAAGGAAAACATTACATTGTTGTGCCATGTTAAATGAGAACTGTCCTGGGTTTGACATACACTTATTTCGCTTGTCTTTGAGATGTTTATAATTTCATCGAATACAACGAAATAATTGTTGTTAGCATCATAATTCAACAGCACTACACGGTTTTATTAGAACATAATTGAACGTATTAAATAAAGTGAATGTTCAATGTGTCAAATGGAAGTTAGTTATTAATAACGAAGCATCTAAGTCTGTTCCCATTCTACCACTTTAGTTGGAAACAAATATTGAATAAATCTATTACGCAAAGTTTAGTGATGTTCAATGTCGCTGGACAACGCGAAAGCATTTTGGCTGTTCCTAAAACCTTTACTCCCCAATTTTATAATTATTGATTTAAAATAACCATATTTAAAATTATTTTTATGTGTTTTTCATGCAACTGCAGATTTTCATATCAATGTTTAGATAAATGTTTGAAGTAAAAGATCAATTTTGGTGGACTTGCTACATCATGGTACGTTTTTCGAAATCCGCCCAATTTGGCCGCCCAAATACTGAAATAATACTAATTCTCATTTTTCAGTTCTTATAACATTGAAAAATAGTGAAGTTTTAATACTGATGCATATGGACAATTGAAAACATATCTTTCCACTAAATAAAACTGCTTTCTGTCAAATGTGTGACACATATTGAAAACATTTAAAGTTTCTATGAAAAACGTTTAAAAATGCCTAAAAATACAATGTTTGTAAATTTTTATTTCTGCCATTAAGAATTTCAGCCAAAGTTTCAGTATTATTGTTTTATATATAAATATCATTTTTTCCTTTACATTCGTGTCGCTTTATTGTAATAGCACACCTTTCGAAAACTTTAGACGCATTATCAACATTATCGGCTACTATTACCCTTAAACAATATTGCGTTTAACTATACTGCTTCTGAACTACAAATCCCATCGCATGTGCCACTTAAAAGCTTACCTGGTAAATTCCATTGACCTGTTTTGCTTTCCAAAAACAAAGTCCAATGCCCGTTTAAAGAACCATCAAAAGTCGGTGTCCGAGCCAACTGAGCCCTACATTTGCATTTCAACTGCCATACAAACACAGCCAAGCTAATTTACTGTCACATTGCAAATATTGCAAAGGCATGCCTGATTTTCACAATGTTTTACTACTGTATACTGCTACCTTAATGCCCCCCCCCCAAAAAAAAATTGAATTCATTGGACATGCACTCATTTTTCAAAGTTTATGCATCATGCAGTTCAAGAAAATCAAAAGGGATTCTGTTTTCAGGCACTCCTGCATAAAAGATCAAACAAAAATGCATGTCATGTCGGCAAAATTTGGCTTTTTTTCTGCACAATATAATATGTACAACAAAACTTCATACTGACTTCCTGCACAGTTTTATGAAAACCAAGAAAGGGTTATTTGAGAAGAATCGCGGACACGAGTTAACCGAATAGCATTTGTCATCTAAGTACGCCAAACAGGAAGATCAATGAAGCGGATAATAGTGACGATATGCACAACTATACTTGGTACTAAACATTTCAACCAAGTTTGAGTACAAACAACCCAAACGTGTAGGAGGAGTTGTCCGGACAAACTTTGTGACAGATTGCCAGGCAAACAGACAGCACAAAATGTGGTGGGAGACATGAAAATAATAAAAATAGTGGTGCCTTCGGCAAGACATGATACTTTCACATTGCCTCTCTGTCTTCGAGGTTGATTGTGATTTATATAAATTGAAAGAACTTGTTTCGCAATCGAGCAATTAGTACACTTAAGGGAACTTCTAACGCTACCTTTCAATATTTTTGAATATCTCAGAAACTGTACCAGATATCTTAACCAAATTTTCACAACATGTGGACTGTCTTTCACTGCTAGTGAACTAATACATTATTTGGTGGTTGTGTAAATACCCATTTTACCGCGCGTGTAATGTACGCTACCCTCGAAATCGAAAGTCGCAAAAATGAATAACGCATTTCACAGGTTTATACGGTGTTCCGTTTGGACCATCGCGCTTTTATTTTTCTCCCTATACCACGATGCTCGAAACCACGATGATGAAAGTCGAAACCACGATGATGAAAACACGAAACCACGATGGTGAAAGTCGAAAGTCGAAACTACGATGGTGAAAGTCGAAATCACGATGGTGAAAATACGAAACTACGATGATGAAAACACGAAATTACGAAACTACGATGGTGAAAACGCGATATAATTTCGCGTTTTCACCATCGTGGTTTCGACTTTCACCATCGTGGCTTCGACTTTCGTGTTTTCATCATCGTAGTTTCGACTTTCGTGTTTTCACCATCGAAGTTTCGACTTTCATCATCGTAGTTTCGACTTTCATCATCGTGGTTTCGACTTTCACCATCGTAGTTTCGACTTTCACCATCGTGGTTTCGACTTTCGCCATCGTGGTTTCGACTTTCATCATCGTAGTTTCGACTTTCACCATCGTGATTTCGACTTTCACCATCGTGGTTTCGACTTTCATCATCGTGATTTCGACTTTCATCATCGTGGTTTCGACTTTCACCATCGTAGTTTCGACTTTCACCATCGTGGTTTCGACTTTCATCATCGTGGTTTCGACTTTCAACATCGTGGTTTCGACTTTCATCATCGTGGTTTCGACTTTCACCATCGTAGTTTCGACTTTCACCATCGTGGTTTCGACTTTCATCATCGTAGTTTCGACTTTCACCATCGTGGTTTCGACTTTCATCATCGTGGTTTCGACTTTCACCATCGTAGTTTCGACTTTCATCATCGTGGTTTCGACTTTCATCATCGTGGTTTCGACTTTCACCATCGTGGTTTCGACTTTCACCATCGTGGTTTCGACTTTCATCATCGTGGTTTCGACTTTCACCATCGTGATTTCGACTTTCACCATCGTGATTTCGACTTTCACCATCGTGGTTTCGACTTTCATCATCGTAGTTTCGACTTTCATCATCGTAGTTTCGACTTTCACCATCGTAGTTTCGACTTTCACCATCGTGGTTTCGACTTTCACCATCGTAGTTTCGACTTTCATCATCGTAGTTTCGACTTCCTGTTGCGCATGGTCAATGCTATCTCGGCAAATAATACAATGGATGACTGCGGTCTTGATCTACGCATGACTGACGTAAGCCTACTTCATTGATAAAACATACAGCCGTGGCCGTTGATCTACAGCATTTCATATTAGTTTAACTACGCCTCTTACAAAAAAACCGATACATCGATACATAAAGTGGGAGAATCCATTATAAAATTACCGCTTAAAATAGGGGTGTCGTTAGTACATTCACGTCGTTAGTATAAACCTTTCTTTACGTCATTAAATACAAAATGAAGACAAGTAAATGTGGCAGTTCTTATGCACAAGGTAAAAAGATTTCAACGGATTTAAAATCGCTAGTGATTGACAATTTAGTCAAATACTTCATCCTCCGAAAGACAGTGTCGTCTTTCTCAACTATTCACGTCATTAGCGTGACATAAAAAAATGACCGGCGATCTTAACCTCTCGACTATTTTTAGTGGACTTGTCAAGAATTCATGATTAAAAAAAACAAAAACCTGAACAATCTGTATCTCAGCCAGTTTGCATTTACTGTACATGACCCGGAAAGTAACTACATGTGGCAGTTTATGCACTGTCCAATCACCAGTCCGTTTTCTGTAAAATTGGCGTAGTGGCATAGAGTTAAGAAAGTTTTGAAGCAACAGATCATTGGAGTCGGTGTAATTTATTACCAAACGATAGCTTCTCAAAGCCGTGACACACAAAGTCGTGAGGTTACACCTAATTTTATCCCCGAGAGGTCAGAAAAGCGCAGCTTGTACCCAATTCAAGGTCAGTATGAAATATCCGTGTTACTCAATTATATTTGTTGACAGGTTGTGCCGCAAAACCAATCTTCATAACCAGAGTTTGGACCCGTAGATTCTTACGGGGTCACACGAATGTCTGGATTCCAAAATAAGAAAATGAAACACATTATTATATTACCGTGTGATACGAGTATTTGTAATATTTACAGCCCGTTGCAAAAAATCCAAAAGTCTGAAGTAGCTACAATCCGCCGAGATGTTGTTTATATGGGAGAAAATATATATAATATTACACTGTGTAGTATTCCTGCGGTGATTCAGGGACAGGGGTCATTTCTTTGTGAATGATTCAATATATCTCTTGCTGATAATCTAAATCGCTACCGCAAGTTCATGAATTATTTTAAATGTAATTATGTTCCCGGGACTTTACGCTAGAACTAGTATCTAATGAAGTCATTTTTTAAATAAAACCGGAAATCCCAGTTTTGGGTGCATATTCTCAAGCCTTGTTTGAATTGTCTTTATGCGTATGACAATATTTGTACAATTCAGTTCTTAAGATATAACGAATAGTATTAGCTGCTTATTTTCAATTAAAAGTGCAGTACGCCATCCTACATAATTGATGATCATGTGATACCTCTTTCATAAAATGCCTTTTTCACATCGTCCTGTCCATGTTTTACCAAAATGAGAAGAAAATGTTTTTCCGAAATTGATCATAATAATAATAAATCGCAACACTTGTTATCTATTCAAACACTTTTGCCGTATTCGGCTTCGGACAAATTTACCTGCCTGCCGAAATCTTTACTTGTTCAAACTTGAAATTTCTTTTCTGTGAAATCAATATTTCCAGTCTACATGTAATGCCAGCCCGGCAGTGAACACGAAACTTTTCGTTTTACCTTGAAAGCCTATGGCTTCTCCTATCCTTTTCTTTCCGGGAAAGAGTTCGGGTTAACGAGTCTCGGAAAAAAATTCAAATTAACAAATTTTAACATGAAAATGAAACGACAGACATGGCAGACGGGTTATTTTATCTCATATACAATTTGTTTATTTCATTAATATGTACATGTATTATACAGGATGAAAATATGGAAAATTGTGAATGTTCATTGACCAAACTTGATAGCATCATGTTGTGCAGCGAGACCATGTTATCACTCTTTAACTTACTATATATTTTTACTTTACGTTTTGATGTAAAAACATAGAATCAATGATAAAGAAAACATATACTAACGAGTTTCATTACAATAAAACGACGGGAAAACGACAAACTATGTGACTGTGATAAAAAACTGAATACTTTTGACACGGGCATTTTGTTTCCAACTAGAACGTTACAATCAAAGGGGCACATCACATAAAGGTTTTGGGTGGTCTGGGGGTATTGATACCCCTTTAGACTAGTCGTCAGTGTGACCGCTATATTTACTCTTGCGTGCAAATTTATTTTCAGTGTCATTGGCTACACACACATTATTATGATAATAATAAGTGTAACAGTTCTATGACATATCAACTCACTGGCTGCGCGCAAGTTGGTGAAATCACAACAGTCTCGGAATTTACTTCATGTATAGTCCTTTTATGATAACTTGAAAGTTGCGTCACATGATGTTTACGTTTGCTGGTATTATGAAAACACCAAAACAGGTAAGACAGCTTGTTGTCAATACAATAAGTATTTCTTTTTCACATAGTTAATGTAAAACTAGTCATTGGCTTAGTGGTAAAGGCAGTGAAATTGCATCTTTTTATGACAAGGTCGTTGGTTCGAATCCCAGAATGTTAGGGTTTCAGGCTTTTTTTTTTTTGGTCTTTTTTTCTTAAATCCCGTTTAAATTCTTTGATATTCAAGAGTTAACCCATTTCATGGAAATATTAACATCTGTTCTCGTAAAGTTCTAAACAGGAATGCGAGCAATGCATTAAAATTAATTCATATAGGGTATGAAATATCTACATACAAAATCTGGCAAAACGAGTTCTGTATTGACGAAAGGTTAACATATTAGACATGATATAAATGAAAAATAAAGTATCCAAAAAAAGAAGAAAAGAAAAAAATAAAAAGATTCATGAAAAATAAATTCACTTGGATTCAAACCTGAACCGTCAAAACTATACGATCAAATTGTCTACACACTAACCAATTGAGCTATTCAGGCAATTATTATTTTCCGCTATTTGTTAACTATTTATGTAATATTCTCCATAACAAGTACTGAGATAACCGTTATACCTGATTTACCTGTCAAGTTGAACCTAATCCTATGACGCGCTATCAAGTTATCATATAAGGACTTTATGTAATAACTTGTACACACGAGTACAAACAAAACCGTGAAAGAATAACTTTTGTACTTATGAAGGTCTCGGGAACACTCATCGATGTCACTCTTTTTGTATAAGGGATATCTGTTCACAACATGCTCGTAAATACCTGTACAGATCTATTTAAATGTGTCCATTATACATTGACACCGTAAGAATGGGATTGTAATATTATCGTTTTAAAAAAAAGTTTGAAGTTAGATTCTAAATTTTCAAGATGTGCGATCGTATTCTATTCAGTCACGGAAAGTACCTATTATTATACTGTATTTCCGTTTCAACTTTGTTACGAATTTTGTGAAATTAAACAGCATCGAGATGTATTTATTTAATTACAAACTTTGAATGTAAATACTTTTTTTTAAACAATGCAACTCACACTAAAGGTCGGGTAGTACACGTTGTATTTATCGATCGATACCTGGCTACTTATGTTATATGGTACACCCCTATTTTGAGCGGTTATTTATAAAAGAATCTTCCACTTAAAGTTGTATGGGATTTTAGCTAGTGTAAAACGTCTCTGTCTGAAACTATACTATCGGGAAATGCTGTACACTGTACGCGAATGACATGCGCAACAGGAAGGCGAAAGTCGAAAGTCGAAACCACGATGGTGAAAGTCGAAACCACGATGGTGAAAGTCGAAACTACGATGATGAAAGTCGAAACCACGATGGTGAAAGTCGAAACCACGATGGTGAAAGTCGAAACCACGATGGTGAAAGTCGAAACTACGATGATGAAAGTCGAAACCACGATGATGAAAGTCGAAACCACGATGGTGAAAGTCGAAACCACGATGATGAAAGTCGAAACCACGATGATGAAAGTCGAAACCACGATGGTGAAAGTCGAAACCACGATGGTGAAAGTCGAAACCACGATGGTGAAAGTCGAAACTACGATGGTGAAAGTCGAAACCACGATGGTGAAAGTCGAAACCACGATGATGAAAGTCGAAATCACGATGGTGAAAGTCGAAATCACGATGGTGAAAGTCGAAACCACGATGGTGAAAGTCGAAACCACGATGGTGAAAGTCGAAATCACGATGGTGAAAGTCGAAACTACGATGCTGAAAGTCGAAACCACGATGGTGAAAGTCGAAACCACGATGATGAAAAGTCGAAATCACGATGGTGAAAGTCGAAACCATGATAGTGAAAGTCGAAACCACGATGGTGAAAGTCGAAACCACGATGGTGAAAGTCGAAATCACGATGGTGAAAGTCGAAACCACGATGGTGAAAGTCGAAACTACGATGGTGAAAGTCGAAAGTCGAAACCACGATGGTGAAAGTCGAAACCACGATGGTGAAAACGCGAAATTATGTCGCGTTTTCACCATCGTGGTTTCGTGATTTCGTGTTTTCATCATCGTAGTTTCGTATTTTCACCATCGTGATTTCGACTTTCACCATCGTGGTTTCCTGTTTTCATCATCGTGGTTTCGACTTTCATCATCGTAGTTTCGAGCATCGTGGTATGGGGAGAAAAATAAAAACCGCGATGGTCCAAACGGAACACCGTAATTATTCCGTCTCTACATTGTTTAACAATAGTAAATTTATAAAATATTAAAAATAAAATCATTTCTCAAATTCCTTTAAATAACGGCAACAATATCACAAAGCACAAACCAAAAAAAGCTGCAAAAATTCACATACAATTAGACCAACAATTTGAGCCCTTTGCTGTTTAGTTATTCTAGCCATTTTCCTAACTCAAATCTAAACATGTATGAAATGGAGATTAAATTAATTATAATAACCTGTGATCTGAAAAGTGGCAGCGATCATCGACATGCTCCACGTGCAGAATGGTTTAATTTTTGGACAGTTTAGGAAGTGTCATAAAAGCAGAACGGTACCCTTAACCAGAATAATTAGGCGCTCTAATTATTGGTTATTGTCTTCCCAGCAACATCGTTTTCGAAAACATGTATAATATTGTCATCTTATCGGGTATTCAGTCAATATAGAATGAAACATTTAAGTCCGAGAATAAATGAAATGTGACCGCACACAAGGCCCAGTAGCAGTGACTTTTATGTCATGCATTCCGTCCAATTAACACATTGCAAAAACAGCGAATTTTGCGACTTTCGATTTTGGGGGTTATTATCTTTGAGCGAGTTTAGTTTAATAACCAATGTGTAGTTTGCAATAGAAATTATACAAAATTTGTCTAATTTACTATTCATTATTCGTGTGAAGTTTCATGTAAATTCTTACAGTAGTTTTCAAAATAATGAATAAAGACTAAAGGTAGCGTTAGAAGTTCCCTTAAGTGTGTAGTATCAATAATAGTGTTCATGTAGATGAATTGCAACTTGTTAAGTTTCATTTGCAAAAAAAGAACATGCATGTGTGATGTTCATCCGAAATCACATATCTTGGGAAGAATACATCGGTGTCACCAATTCTCTTGTTTATTCACTTAAATTAACCATGAAAGAGCCATAATTATAAATTCACCTGTACATTTAAAGGTAAAATTCGCTATTTCTACTATTATCATGTTAACATAAACAAGGTATAAGGGGTAGTCAGGTGTAAATTATCCCTTTATACTTTGTTTGCAAAGGTATATGTACGCAAGCATAGCCTTCATGTTTCACTACACACGTGTAGCGTAGTGGATACGTCGGCGGCTGTTGGAACTTGGTATCACGAGTTCGAGTCCTGGCTGCGGAAGATTTTTTTTTAATTTTTCATCCATGGTAGTCTTTTAACGGGTCACGAAATGCACGAGTTTTTACTAGAAGTAAATGTAAAATGATCTCAGAATTCTGATCTACGTACATTAGAGTAGAAAGGAGGAGTTCGAAAAAGAAAAACCATGTAGAGCAAGATTATGGTTGACAAATTATATCTTATTAAGTTATAATGATAAATAAAAAATAGAACGGTAATGAAACAGCCGGAACAAATTGAATGGGAATTTAAAAAGAACATTACGACACTTAAAATAAATGCATTCCGGCTACACGTTGTCTTCCGGTGACTATTCATAGTTGGTTCGAATTCAATATATGCTGATATAAGCCAAACGGTGGTCTTTATAATTAAAGTTTTAACGAACCCAGCAGAAATGATCACTGGCGTAGTGGTATGAAAGGTGAAGTCAAGATCGGTTGGTGTCTAGCTCGAATCCCAGTCCAATTTTTTTTGTATTTTATGAAAACATAGTAAAAATCTTTTATTGTCGATGTTAGCGACGAAGAAGCAACATACACTGCCAGCAGCTGAAGCAACTATTCTGACACAGACAGCGCATTTGAATATTCATAATTATTGTTTTCATTCAGTTAAAAGCTATATATAAAATAAAAACAGAATACAATAGCAAAAAAAAAAAAAAAAAAATACGGCGTAAAAATATGATAAAAATACGGCGTAAAAATATGATAAATTTAGATCTATTAGATGTACTTAGTTTAAAAAGAAAAAAAAAATTGAAGGTTCAGGAAAGATTCGTATCCCCTTTGGTGACTACAAAATGCAAGTCTTCCAACGCCAAGCCCCAACTGCTCTCTGCCCCTCGTGGCGTGCACGTCGCGGAGCAGGCGTGGGGTCTCGACGGAAACTGGGTCAAACACACATAACAGAACTTTGTCCATTTGTACTTCGGTACAGCGACCTAGTAACTGTCGGGGCCTCAGCTAACGACGACGGGGTGACTCTAACAAGAGCCGTTTGTTGTTTGAACGCGCACCACAGAAGAAGACCTCCGAGATGAGATGTCCACCTCTGCACTACAAGAACCCTGTGTGCCGGTGACGTATGCCGGGTGACAGGGGACCACCACTCCAACAGCGGAATGGCGACAGGCGGATCTGCACGACAACAGAAGACCTCCTTACAGTGTTTGTGCTGGGGGGAGGCAACCTTTCTTGCCACGTTCGGACAGGGTCACTCACATCTAGGTCGGAATTGGCCGCGTGGGTGACCTACTTTTGGGACTCTAAATTTCTCTTTAGCCAGTGGAACTGGGAAGAAGGACGATTGAGCGACTGACATCATGTGCTCTGGGAAGCCTGAGGGCAGGGGCTGGTACCCCTATTCTCAATGATTAGGCTACAGAGTCGCATCATGTGTGGGGCAGCTCGGATACTTGAGATCGCATCACGCCGCCTGGGTGAATCTTGACCGGGATTCACCCCAGTCTCTCGGCAGTGATCGTGAGGGGTTCTCAGCATGTGGGAGACATGCATGCTTCGTCTCTTGAGAAACTCGTCTCGGTCACTGTTAGACAGCGAACTTCTGTCGTGAGAAGACTACCAGAGAACCTGCTGTGTGATGGGGCCTCTTGAGGATGAGCGCTGGACTGATGGGCACAGACGACTAGTTTTGGCTGTGACCACTGGTTCAGACTGAGTACTGACTGTCTCTCAGCAGTGCCGATTGAGGGTTCACCGACCCGATTTCGGCACTGTGCTGAAACGTACGAAATGGCACCCGGTGCCTTAAGCACCCGTAGTGGGGCGTTCGTACGGTTTAGCAGAGAGATACCAGTAGGCATTGTATGCGATGCGGCCGTGGCCGAGGCCCGAGTTAATCACTACCACCAGAGTGCTTGCTGTCGACTGTTCTCTGATATCTCACCAGGAAAGCTAGCTGATGCAGTCAGGTAAATTTCTCCTTTTTTTCGGCATCAAAAGTTTGTTTTTAGGCATGACGGGAGACATGCCGGGGTCTCATCCCGTTATTAAGCTAACATACTTGCTCTTTGGGACGGACCTTGATAAAATCCTTATCAAATCAAATCAATTCAAAGCCAAGCCCCAAACTACTGAGTTATTGCTCTTTTATTACTGATAAAGTCACATTTAGGCCACACCAAATTAATAAGTTGGTCATCGGGATTGCCGCACGTTTTTTTTTCTAAAACACAAAAAAAATAAATTATTTTTTTATTGTTGGCTCCCGCCCGCACCTTTAGAAAATAATCGGTTATATTTTTTGAGGTCGCTATTGACAAAGAGCAAAGTCGCGCATTTTCATGGTAAGATAACGGTTTTTACTCCGTCCGGAAACAATATAGTTGTCCAAAGAATACCTCGGAACACCCGTACTTGGGATGTCCGGTCACGGTGACGTTTTGTCACCGTGAATTGTTGTGACTGGACACGGTGTTTCGCTATGTCCGCATTTGGGTCGTGACTTGACCTTTGGTTATATCTTTTTACTGATTAACTTTTATTTATCAATACTAAGATAGAAATATGTTGAAAATTTTCGAAAATTCCCGACTTCAAAGACTCCACAATCAACAACTTGGCATGCTGTCTGATCGACATAAACAACCCAGCAACACACAATCAATCTATTAATAGAAACAAATATATTTTATCATCAAAAATAAAAGAATCTTACACTTACTCAAAACATTATCTTTTCCGAACTATTGTAAAAAATTTATAATCCGAAGTCAAAAGCTTCATCTCGTGTACATGTTTCAAACTGTCAAAATTGTTCTCTCTTTTTAATGCCACGTGCTTCACTAAGATCAAACAAACATGATAATTTCGGCGGCATTCTTTTATCTCGTGACACCTGCGGCTTTACCTCTAGGATTAAAAAAAGTTTGGAGCTGTTGGAAAATGCTTTGAAAATTGGCGTATCCGCGTAAGCGTCTGTCCGAAAATAGGTTCACTTTTTGTTTCAGCTGTAATTTTAGCTTACAAACATGCGCTTTATACCTTAGACTTTCCAGTTTAACTTGTTGAAGAATGGACTGTAATACCCTTTAGCTAGTTTTCACAAAATATTTTGACAATAAAATGGAATTTACTTTTGTTTTATTTCCTTTAATACCGTGTTGACTACCGGTACATATTGTGTTGACATCTTACTGATTGTACAACACCTATCATATTGTTTGTTACCTATTAATATGGCATTCAAACAGGGCCAACTACTGAAATGATTGTGTTGCGGAAAGTGGTTTTTGGCTGTAACTGTGCATGATTACTATCAAATAACATGCATGTTGTAAATATAATGTTCAAGCAATAAAAATGCATGAAAATCAGTCTATAAAAAAACTCCTTTATCTGGATGAAGTCTCATAATAATGGTCAATCTCCTGACTTATCACACAACCATTTATGATTAAGTAATATTAGAACTAATTCACTTTGAAACAAACTAAGACAAATATATCAGTATCCGTCACTTCTCCAGGTAGACTCCCTATTTTCAGCTCAGGGAGAAATGATTCTCCCTAAAATTTGGCTCTAATTAATTACATTTGCTATTAAATGTGAACAAAAAGGCTATATATATTTATTCGCTCTTCGCTCGCTCCAAAATTTCTTCAAAACAAAAACAAATATTAAAATTATATTTTCGCTCGCCGCTTCACAGGTTTTTTGAAAAAAATCCCGATGACCAACTTATTAATTTGGTGTGGCCTTAGCTCTCATTAACATTAAATAGTACTGATAAACATACCCGTTTTACCTGATATATTAAAATATAGAGTTACATTATCGTGCTGTATTTATACCCTATAACTGATGTCGAACTATATACCTCCAAATCACAAATAGAATCTTTGGAAGTATGATAACTTAACTTAAAAGTTTTGGCTATGCATTTCCAGTCATTATCGTTAAAAACAGCGGTTTAAAATATACTGCAGTACCGTAAACCATTCATTAATCTATGTAGAGTTGTTGTTGTACAATTAATGGGTGGATGCGATTTATTACAGAAAGCCTCTATAATATTGCTTAATTGTGGTAAAATGATGCATTTTTCGCTATAGATTCTTCTTTAAAATTGTATTTATTTATCATTTTATGTTCATTGAACACATAATCTTTAGGGAGTGCAAAGTAGAACATAAACTGTCAAATCCTAAACAGACTAGAAATTTTAAAAAATCAATCTTAATGTGTGGCAGTATTTATTTGGCACTCATGACCGTTACGTAATAAAGGCTAAATAGAGAAATTTATGCAATATAGAAACCAAAAGGAGGGTAGCGCTAGCGACCGACTGGGTTTCTATGTTGTATAAATTTCTCTATTTTAGCCTCTAACTGACTTAGTGTTTGCCCTACATTTAGTCTTTATTTACTACATTTTATGACGTCATGCACAAACAGGTCTATAGAGTCGCGCTCTATCAAGATAGAGTGATACATAGAACAATCTGTCAGAGGTTTATGGCAAATAGACAGGGGAAATTTTAAATTTTTATATATTTTCATTGGACAGAAATGTAGGGCAAACACTAAAATAATTTCTAAAAAATAACGAGATCAAATTCGATCATAATCGAAGGTACTTGCAAAGATAAATGAGTGTCAGGTAAATACTGTTTTACAATATAACTAAAAATGTAAACTGTAACAAAGTCCAAATTGTATATACTTCTTAAATGGGTAACTGGACTATATAAACCACTAGATGGTTTCAATAATTTCAAACATGTTTCACACCAGAGACCCTTTTTTAAAATTTTGACAACATTACAGAACTGTTTCCTTTGAAATATGTTACAAAGGTAAACTGTGCCATTTCATAACAGTTCATCCAAAAATCTTAATTTCATATCACTTCTAAAAGTGACTTTGAGAACAAAAATCAACCTGTCAAGCAGACGATCTCAGATTTGAATTTCCCGGGAGGCGTGGCTAATTGCTGATAAACTCAATCCACGTGGTGATGTTTATACACTTGAGAGTACAGTTCGATTTCTAGGTCATACGTGTTTTCGTTCTTTTAAAATAGACTGCTCCAGTGCCCAGGTAAGTCGGGTCAATCAATTTTAATGTATACCAGTAGTTTTGGTATGAGAGAATCGTGCAACACTGGCCGCGTGGTTAAAACCGAGATATTTGAGCGTATAACATTGTACTGTGTTACTTAAAGTTGCTGGTTCGAGCCCTTTTATGACTAAATATTTTTTTCTTCGCTTTTATTCTTGCTGAAGTCAATTCCTTTTCATTTAGTCATATTTTATCAGCAAAAGGAATGTCGGCGTAAATTGTCCTGTAGTATGGTACCGATGGCAACATACAACCACTTAAATTGCCATCTTCTCTTTTATAAAAAAGTGGGCGATACATCACATCTAACCTAACTTTTAAAACGGAAGATCTTCAGATCAAAGAATGTCACGCGAATACTGGCATTTCTAGCTTGAATTCATTATATTGCTTTAACGAAGAACCAACAACAAGTTAAGATAAACCAGAAAAATTAATGTAACTGAAATGACGTATATTTTGTCGTGTTTTGTGTCGACGTCATGTGTTGTCCCTAAAGAGACTATAAACACGAATAAAACAAGAGCTGTCCATAAGACAGCACGCTCGACTGTTGTGGGTGTTTGCTAATAAAACAGAACTTTTATCAGTGCAATAGCAAAACAAAATTCCGCTAACTATATGAACTCGGAAAGTTGAATCATAAACAAAGTCAAAATCTATCACTATAATTATATTTAATTTTTGGTAAATTAATTGTTTAATACAAAATGTACCCCTAAACATTGCTAAGTTTGATATAACTACCATAAGTGGTTACTGAGATATGTGCATGAAAGTACCTTGCATACTAAACTTTAACCAAATTTTCAAAGTAAAACAAGGGCCATAATTTGTACTACATTTAAACAAGAGTTATCTTTCTTGACTGTGTGACACGACTTAAAACATTAACAAAGTTTCAAGTCAATATCATAAGTGGTTACTGTGATATGTGCATGATAGTACCTAGCAGGCAAAACTTTAACCAAATTTTCAAAGTCAAACAAGGGCCATAACTTGTACTAAATGTATACAAGAGTTATCTGAATTGACCTTGTGACACCCCTTAACACACAAAGTTTCAAGTCAATATCATAAGTGGTTACTGAGATATGTGCATGATATTTCCTAAGCAGGCAAAACTTTAACCAAATTTTCAAAGTCAAACAAGGGCCATAATTTGTATTAAATATACAAGAGTCATCTGACTTGACTGTGTGTAACTCCTAAAGGCATTAATTAAGTTTCAAGTCAATAGCATAAGTGGTTACTGAGATATATGCATGATAGTACCTAACAGGCAAACCTTTAACCAAATTTTCAAAGTCAAACAAGGGCCATAATTTGTACTAAATTTATACAAGAGTTATCTGTCTTGATTGTTTGACACCCCTAAAGACATGAATAAAGTTTCAAATCAATATTATAAGTGGTTACTGAGATATGTGCATGATAGTACTTAGCAGGCAAAACTTTAACCAAAGCTGCAACGCCAACGCACAAGTGACTGTAATAGCTCTCCATATTCTCCGAATAGTCGAGATAATAAAATGTTATAAAATATCTTTAACAAAGATATAATACATATTTTGTAAGTGTTACGATTGTTTCAAGAAAACAAATTACAAAACAAAAAATGGAAAATTAAATACTGCTCAGTCCGGAGATTGAACCGCGATATACAAGCGTAAGAAGCCCAGCACCTATACCACTGTACCACTACGTCTGTGGTTGTGAAATTGTGATAAATCTATTGATATACTAAATATATCGATCTTTATATACAACAATGCTTCACTCCCTAATAAATAAAATAAATGGAATGACCCATGTTTATAAACACATTGTTTACGAAATCGAACAGTAGTGGCATGCATTACAGAACAAAAACAGTTTACTCACCTTGATGAAAGTTTATTACCATAAAATGAAAATATCCTTCATAAGATGAATCATTAAGTTATTCAAGACCTAAATAAGTAAGTTAAAAGTTAGCAGATACATGTAACATAAACATATGCTTTTGTGCAGAAATCTATTCAATTGACATATGTTTTTCAAGTAGTCAGTATTGCACTTTTTAATTTTGGTATAAATGTCTAACTTTGCAAAAGTACACAGCAGGACATAACATCTTTGCGGTTCAATATGTATTCATCTATATTTTACTTCAAAAGCCCAGTCTGTCAATAATACAGTTTAGTATTTTCTATAAGAATTTTTTGTTGTTTGATAATATTTCCAGATTTGGGTAGTCGTCCATTTCTTAGTCAAGCCCGTGGGTATGCGGATACATAATGCAAACCATAAACAGTTGATATAAATTAAAAAAAAAATGTTTATGTGACTTAGACGAAGAATCCTCCTACTAAACCACTGCAAGGATCGCACCTGCAGGGTCAGTTAATATTATCCTGGCTCATTATATATTATGATCCATTATTATCCAAGAATGAGGCTTTAGATTGATTTTACTATTGACTTTAATGATTTCTCCACTGTATTTTTTTCCTTGATGGTCTACAATTTACATAATCCCGTGTTATCATCACTATGAATTTTCAAATCCGTGTCAAGAACATTAAAACTAACACAAATAGCTCCATTTACTCTCTTTTGATATAAACAATACATGTCTTTTTCGTATGCACTTTTTCCGCAATGCTTTGAACATAAACTTTATTTTTCATCAACTACATTTACATGCATATACATTGTACTGTGTTTTGAACTGTTGTGATAATTTCCCTCCTTTTTCTGACACATGTATCAGTTTCATGTCTTGAATTTGTGTCCTTCAAAAATACACAAACCAGACCTGCATGCCGATGACATTTAATTACCATTTACATTTGTGACTCTATCTTAATTGGGTGCTGCCATATTCATTTTACCACAATGTATTTATATTGTAGAAAATTACACAAAGTCAGGCCTTGTGCAAAATTTGACTCTGTGAGTTATGTGTGAAATGTAGTACTTATGCAGTCTTATCTTTATATACTTTGAATTATGCATATGCAAAAATCCTAATACCTAAAAGAAGCATATCACGAATAATTTCCTTTTCATCAAGTATGACACATATATGTATAGTGTATAATGTCCATTGTATAAAATAACATCAAATGATTGACAATTCCTATATTAACAGCTCAACCGTTGTAAAGCACAATATATGATAATTATTTGTGTTTTTACAACAGTCTTTATACATAATACAATTTATAAATGCAACATATATTCATTGTAAAAACGATAACATGATTTATGTCTGCATGGGAATTTCCTTCAAAGACTTCCTGAATGTGCAAATGTTTTGGAGAAGTTTAATACGCATGGGAAGAGAGTTCCAAATCTGTGCAGCTTTATAACTAAACGCTTGTTTCAATAGTTTGTGTTAGGTTTAGCAGTATGTAGATCTCTGTGAGAGGACGAACGGAGACCATAGTGGTTATTTTTAACAAAATTTAGTAAATCTGTGATAAAAGTAGGACAATCGCCTTTTTTGCATTTGAACACCAGTAATGCAATATGATATATGCATCTATTTTCAAAGGATAGGATATTTGATTGTCTTAATAGAACCTGAAAGTCACCTGCTTTTATTTCTTCATTAATTCTCTTATTTTAGAAGTCAGATTGTTTTAATTTGAATTTGGTAAGAGTTAATTACTCACAGTTGCATTTTCCCCTATCATTGTAATAATGATATCATTGTAATTCTTTAGGGTTTGCACCATATTAAGTGGATTGTGCCCCACAACAACCACTGGAGCTTTTTCATACGCTATTGAATAAAGTGCGATAAATTTAAATTAAAATCTTTATAAATTCTTTTCAAGTACAATCAGTTTGATGTAGCATTGTTCGCTGATTGCACAAGTACTAAATTACAAAATCTGAAGCATTTCAGCCAATCGGAGGCGTTATCTAAGGTAGACGTCATTGCGGGCCGCAGCAGCGGGCCGTTATATTTAATACGTGGTTGCAAAATGTAACATGTAGGTGAAGTAGTGTATAGTTCTTTGAACAAAATGTTATGAAAATCGCATAGGAAGTTAGGATAAAGAATGGGTTAAACCACTGTTCATTGTGTAGCTTTAAAATTGTCAAAAAATTGAAGACAAAGCCATGTGAAATAAAATGTTTTTTCCAGGGTAAGGATACAATATCAATGATTTAGTACTCACTACAGTATTTTAAGACTTCCTCAATATATATCATATGTGAAGTACACGCAGTATTTACAGTATATAAACGAAACTAGAAAGTAAATGTTTAAAATAACGAAAAGTTTTGAAACTTCTGTATGCAATTAAATTTACCCAAATGATAATGAATTATCCTTGATTTTTTACAAGAGAAGTGTGGGCTATTAAACTTTCTATGGTACTACAATGCTCAAATAGGACAGTTTTAGACTCAAAGCTAATCGGCAGTAGTCAAATTGTCATAATTTATGTATTATCTGAACATTCGAGACTGTCTCTGTCATGGTCAAGTTCCAAATTATGATGTTTTTCAATTTATTATTATACTTCTTTCAGATATATGATATAACAAATAACGATATAACAATTACTCTTTAGAAAAATGTGCCATTTGAGAACATTTATCATAAACTTCTCTGTTATGTTTGAAATGTAAGAGTCATGGTTGGTGCATTGTGTGTAAGCCTCAACGCGCGAATCCATATGCTTGGCGATCTACAGTCCTACGTTTGATGTATATACACATAAATGATCAATAGAACATGTTCTTACTCTAATTCCTAAACTAGAACTGTCACAAGAGTGACGAATTATACCCCCACAATACAGCTTTGTCACAGAAGTATGGCAACCATAAGAAAGGAATGACCACAAAGACATAGAGTTTAGTTATTATACATTATGACCTTTGACCTACTGACCCCAAAGTAATTAGTTTAAAAGAAAGCGCCTGGACAAGAGTAAAAAATTGCGCCTGGACAAGTGTAAGAAATAGAAACCATTCAAATGTTCCAAGTAAACCGTTTTACTGTAAACCATTTTACTGTTCAGGCTCACTGTGACCTTGACCTTTGACCTACTGACCCCAAAGTCGAACTTGACCTGTACTTCATGATGTTACAGCTGTGTACCGAAAATTATTTAAATCGGTCAAGCCTTTCATGAGTTATCATCCGGAAACTGTTTTACATTACAGTTCAGAGTCACTGTGACCTTGACCTTTGACGTACTGACCCCAAAGTCGAACTTGACCTGTATTTCATGATGTTACAGCTGTGTACCGAAAATTATTTAAATCGGTCAAGCCTTTCATGAGTTATCATCCGGAAACTGTTTTACAGTTCAGAGTCACTGTGACCTTGACCTTTGACCTACTGACCCCAAAGTTGAACTTGACCTGTATTTCATGAAGTTGCACGTGTGTACCAAAAATTATTCAAAAGGGTAAAGTCGTTCATGAGTTATCATCCGGAAACCATAAAAACAAACAGACCGACCGACAAACCGACAAACAAACCGACAAGCTCACTCCCATATACCCCCCCCCCCCCCAAACTTCGTTTTGTGGGGGTATAATAACCATAGTAGTAAAACTATTTAGTGCTTATTAAAAAACTAAACTGACAACATGTAAATTTACAGTTAGAAAATGCAGTTGCTTCTTGATTTAGGGTTAGAAAGTCTTGACCTTGATGTAGTAAACTATTATCAGCACGTTTCAAGTACAACATCTATACATAAGCATACGTAGGTATATTTAGATGAAATGTCACCACCTCTGTAGCAGTTGAAATTGCAGCTAATTCTTGTGTGCATTGTTGTTCATTAGAAGATGAAGTAAGGGTTATTTTGCGCAACTAACTTTGCAAATACAAATAAAGAGTCAATTTGCTAGACATAGGCTCAAAACTTCCAACCATATGCAACTGGATCAGGAAGTATGTACTGCAACATTTGGAGCTTGAAACACACAGGTCTACAAAATAGGTGTGAGTTCTTCTCGATAGATAATGATTACTTGCCAATTTGTAAGATCTGTCTGATGCGACAGATCAGCTGCACCGAAATAACTGTTTCCTCTCTGATACCATACAGCACTACATCAGCCACATCCGGTCAATTCTGAAACAGAATTGTATTTTGTGTCACAAAAACACATTTCTTCACCTTTTAAATTAGCTTTGTTTTAATGCAATGCAACATTCTTTTATCTCTTAAAACAATTGTTAGAAACCCGGGAAATCATAAGATGAATTTACACTTGAACACATCTAAACATTAGACTAAGTACTGTACTGACATGTTTGGCTGCAAAGGAGTGTTTGCTGTGGTTATCTAACGTCTCTCTTTGGTTTGTGACAAAACAATTGCCGAAATAAGCATTGACTTAGGTATGCATCACATTAAGACATAGAGGAACTAAAGACAAGTTAGTGTCATGTATGACAGGGTGGGAGTAGCCTTTATATCAGTATTGCTATAAACATTGAATAGAATACAACCACTTTCACTGACGTTTTGAACGATTGTCTTCCTTGTTTTGCAACGAAATCAGACATTAATGTTGCACCCTTTATCCCAGTGTCTGTAAAAACTCACAAGAACAGTAGAATTTAAAGAGGCACTCCCTACATCTAACAGATAATATTTTCGAAACATAGATTAAATGAACGTAAAATGATAAATAAATACAATTTCAAAGAAGAGCCTATGGCAAAAATGCCTCTTTTTACCACAATTAATCAATATAGAGGCTTTTTTTAATGAATCGCATCCACCCATTAATTGTAGAACAACAACTCTACATAGACTACTGAATGGTTTACGGTACTGCAGTGTATTTTAAACCGCTGATTTTATGATGACTGGGAATTCATAGCTGAAACTTTTAGGTTAAATAAATATACTTCCAAAGATTATATTATTTATGTTTTTGAGGTTATTAAGTCGACATAAGTTATAGGGTATGTCCGTTTAAAATAACACATTCAAGTGAAACATTTGAAAGGATTTAGAGAACGGAACCTTAAGCGGAGCTCTTACTCTATTGCCCCTTCCTCAGACATAGTTTACATAACTCACTTGTCTCCACTGTTTTATTTGGTACTTGTTTAGAGACACATTTTCAATGGCTCTATTATAATCAACAAACCATTCAAGAACAGACGTCTGGTACTATGATTTACAAATGTTATGTCCTGTCAACTTCTCTGCTGTTTGCATATTGATATAAGCGAAATTCGCCAACACAGGTTGTGGGTAGACAATCTAAATTGGTCAATAAGTGCTTCTGACTAATGTGGTATGAGCTACAAACCGCCTCCGTGGTCGAGTCGCTGACTTGAGATCACTGTAACCTCTAATAGATTAAAGGCCATGCCCCATGCTACTGACCATCTAGTCTAGTACTAGTTCTACCCAGGAACGATTGTTGGTAAACCGACCGCCAGTTACAATGACCAAAGTTGGAACGGGCATTAAACTCCTGCAACAACAACGATTATTTCAAAACAGTGTCTGTATGATGTGTCTTGCTCGCTGCTTGACTTGATCAGTAATTTCCAAGGCATAATTAAACCACACAGATAAATGTCTGATCCCTAAGCTTTACAATAAATATTTACTTCAAAACAAATCAAGAGCACTAGATATGCGAAAAACCCACCATGCCTGATGTTATGAATCAGTTATCAAATTATGTAGTTTGTGAAAGAAAATGGAACAAAAGGTCAAGCCAAGGGTATGTTTGACTGACTCAGGCTATGAACAGTTTGCTCATTTAATTCATTTCTATAAAAAGCTTCATCGATTAGGAACAGGACTGCCATACAATTATCAAAATATATCCATGTCTTAGGTCTCAATTCAATGTGGCCTGGTTAACACAGAAGTTTTCTGTGATGAGCAGTACCATACAAGTTGCCGATTGAGACAAACACTGACATTAACATGTACATCCCACCTACTAGAAATGTATAGGCCTTTGAATTAAACTGAGTTACACATAGGAACGGATACTTAGACTTAAAGCTGTCACTTGATTCTATGAATGTGTTGAGGAGTGAAACAAAACAACAACCAGTATTAATTCATGATAACTCTATATATTTATCAACATAAGGAATTTGTTACCCTATGACAATAAACTTTATCAAAGTATTATTTGATTGTAGATCGCTGATCTAGGCGCTTTAAATGGTATCGGCAAATAAGAAGAACTGCAGGGTTGCAGACCTTAATATTATAGTACCGTTATTCTATTGCTACTCCCATTTACTAACCTGTGTTAACAACTCACCCATGTCGTGTTGTATCAATGACCAGGGTAAGAGCAATGCATCGTTGCACTCATACAACATGAGTTGATATAATAAATTGTATCTTAGATATTTTATATTGTTTTCAGGTTAGTACAATTATGTTATTTATAAACAGTTATAGAAGTAAATAAAACAATAAGTGTTGTATTTATATTAGCATATGTAAGATGTTGTATTTTGTAAAACAATAAAATAGATTGTGTAATTTACACTGGTTATAACCTTAGATACATGCATTGTGTATTTATTAGTATTATTAGTTATTTAGAATGGCACTTACCGTTTGACCATCATACAACATGAGTTGATATGATAAAATATATCCTGGATATTTTATATTGTTTTCAGTTGTCACTGTTTTACGTCTTGACACCCAACTAGAATCTACAAGTTATAAATATTTGTCGTCGGGCTGGGAAAAGCTCTATAGCCGGGATAAGCCGGTCCGGTGTCATTATCATATATATTTTACTGCTTTAAAAGCACTGGCAAACTTTACTGCTTTAAAAGCACTGGCAAACTTTGTTTACTATCAAATCTTTAGCAGAGTAATATGTAAATTCAAAGTAATAAAAAATTATAACCGTGTTGCACTAAAGGAAATAGGGTCATTCACCGTGTATATCGATTGTATCTTTATCAAAGGTAAAACAATACATGTAGCACATGTTACGGAAAACTGGGATTTTTGCAAGAGGTCTGTAACAAAGTTAATATCATAATAGATTTTACATTCCATGCATTTATGGAAGCTGCTTCAAAACAACAAACAAAACGCATTTACTTAGATATATTCTCGGAACAGAATATTAGATTTTGGAACCGTCCTTTAATAAAAGCGGTATTGAACACCGCAAAACGACGTTTTTCAAAGACAATATAAAATTTATGAAGTATAGGGTTGTGCGATGGTGGGGTGGTTATCGATCTGGGTTACCAATTAAGAGATCCCCGGTTCGAATCCCGGCCTTCGCCATGGACATTTAGAAAAAAAATTCAGTGTTTGACACCCATCTAGATATGTACTGGCTAGAAGACCGAAGGTAGTCTCGTGCAGATAAGTGATATACCGTCCGGCACGTTAGAGAGCAAAGGGGTGTATTCGTAAAGAGCTAGGGTCTGATACACGGATTCTCTTGACATAATAGGGCACATAATCCTATAAATATTACTCCGGTTTATATCCTATGAAGGGGGGGGGGGGGGGGGGGGGGGGGGGGGGGGGGGGGGGGGGGAGGGGGAAGGAAGGGGGGGGGGGGGGGGGGGGGGGGGGGGGGGGGGGGGGGGGAAAAAAAAGGGGGGGGGGGGGGGGGGGGGGGTGGGTTTGGGGGGGGGGGGTTTTTTTTTTTTTTTTTGGGGGGGGGGGAAAAAAGAGGGGGAAAAGTTTTTTTTTTTTTAAAAAATTTTTTTTTTTTTTTTTTTTTTTTTGAAATTTTTTTTTAAAAAGGGGGGGGGTTTTTTTTTAAAAGTTTTTTCCGATTTTTTTTTTTTTTTAGAAACAGCTTTAATGCGAAACGCATATGTCAATATTGTTTTAAAATGAATAGAACGCGGCTCTATCATTATCCAATCAATAAATTCAGGTTACTATATCAGAAAATTCAAAGGGATCATGGGACTTTAAGTTCGTTTGATATTGTACACTGGATTCTATCTGAGCCAAGTTTATAATCTACGCGTTTTGAACACCCCTAGCGTATTAATGCTTATGGTTGACCTTCTCCGGGTAAACGACCTACACCTTTCATAATTTTAGCCAACCTTGAGCTCTCCGTGATTAAAAGTTTGTCAGAATCATCAAATTATTTCAGAACAGGACTTTGTGTAGTATTATGTAAAATGTAATATAGATGTACATGACTACGTCTTTGGAGGGATTTCTGTTTTGCAGATTCAATAATTGTGAAGGATTCCTGATGTAAATACTTACAAGAAATGAGAAGGACCTCTTCAACGATGTAGGAAGTCGTTCATTTGTGCGACAAAACACACCTAGTGTTAACATATTATTTTTTTCTTTTCCACACAGTTGGTGTAGATGTAACTTTCCCGACTGGAGTCATCAGTAACTATATACATTGTTGTATAGACGTCTGAGAACATTATGTCAAAAATGCTATTTACCCGCAGTTCACGTGTAAAAGATGTAATGCCATTTTGGGTAGAAAAATAGGCAAACAAGCGATGCAAAACGGCCGAAACACGCAATTTTCAGTGGATTTTGCATTTTTCGACACTGCTGTTCCGTTAACAAAAAACTTGACGGGAGCTGCTTTCATCTATAACTGTTACAAAAAGGAATTGCCAATAACGTTAGCCAGAATAGTGTGTCTCGTCAACTTTAAATGCCTGTATTTGTTTTAGAACGGCGTATTACACTTGGTAGACTTAAAGGGAAATGGTTGAAATTTGTCCCCGGTTATTTAATTTTTTTATGTCTTAATATTAACACTCATTATTAATGCAGAAAGCGAAAACACTCGATTTTCGGCGAAACTTTCGTATTTACCGAGATTTTTCTCCTCATTGGCGGTGCCTGTTTAGACATTACTTCACTTGCTGATTCCTTGATCTATGCTGAAACAATATGTACTGGCCGTAACTCACAAATACAACAAAAAAGGCAACAACATTCACAAATACCTACCCTGCGTAAAAATGCCATTTGAATCTTAATAATGAGCGAGATGGGGTTGTTGTAGATAATGTATATAGCACTGTTTCAACATAATACAATTGCGAAAGTATTATTTTCAGTCAAGAGCATCTTGAGTTTAAAAAAAGTACATGTATGTCATGAGGCGTTCTTAAATTTCAAGCAATTCAAAAAACAACTGGCCAGATCCCATCATGCGTTCCAGAGTTATGGTTCAAAGGGACAAAGTTTACTATTTTGGCTTGTGAACACGATAGAGACCACATGCTGTAATAAACTTTACTCAAACTTGCACACAAGTTGTATTTGCTTAATATCTCAGTTCCTTTGGAACGCTAGCCAGATTCCATCATTGGTTCCAGAGTTATGACCTCTTAAAGGGTCAAAATTTGCTATTTTGACTTTTGAGGCCATATAGAGACCTTATTTATGGTTTGAATTAATACAAACTTGCAAAATATCTTCATCAACAATAAATCTTGAATAAAAATATTCTACAGACTTTCACAGAATGATTGTCTTGATGATTTCTAGGCTTGCTTTTGGAGATAAAATTCGCTTTGTGGCAAAGGTTTCTTAATTAATCTGAATACTGTCCAATTAACTAATTTTACAAATTGAAAAATAGTACATAAATTTACCTTGGCTTATTGTCTTTTGAATGTTTAAAGTAAACTATTTTATATAATGCAAATTCCATGAATTTTCTCATACATAATTTGATATTAGACTTGTTTCAATATACATGTATATGATATATACACATCTCTGACAGAGTGTTTAAGTTATGATGATTTCTTTTTCCCACCTTTAAGCTATACCTGTCATGGTTGATGATCTTTTGAAATCTGAATATACTGCCCGCTGCTTGGCAACAAGATTTTCCCACTTTTTCTGTAGATCAGTGGAAGATCTATGGCTGCTTGAACTGGTTGCATTAAACTGCCTTTCAACTTCTAACCAAAGGGTTTTTTTGGTTGAACTAGTTATTTCTGATAAAGATAGAAACTTAACTCAATGCTGCAAGAACAAATTTTTTGGCACACATGCACAACTTGCCACTGTACATGGCAATGAAAAAAATAGAGGATAATTGTTGGTTTTGGTGTAATATCACGTTACAATTTCACTGAGTGGGCACCTTCCCCAAACTTTTTTTTTTGCAGAACTGTACTCTGATGCAAGAAGCCCGCAATTGACTGACCGGCTACATGGTGTCTAAATGGTGCAGTGCTAGTGTGTTCAATTAATATTTTAAAGTTCCAGGGTTCGATCCAGTCATTTCCTTTGTCTAGACATAAAATTTGATACAACCGAAAAGCAACTGACACATCTTCCATCATATTTTGAGAAGCATCAATAGTATCACATGATGTCAATTTAAGTACGATATACATGGTATATAAAAATGGTTTTGGAAAACTTACTGCTATTAAATCGGTGCTTGTCCACCCTGTGACGGGACAACTGAAACCCTTCACACACTTCGCCCATCAGCTGGGTTAAAAGCATACATTCCTGCATGCTAAAATTAGGAGCGCGGCTTTTTACTGTAGTTTCTGTCATTGCTGTCTCTTGTAGACGATGCAGTTTACTTCCGTGTTTATTTATAACCCAACCTTGATCAGGGGAAATCCGACGACAGCAAGGTCAACGAGAAAGATATGCAAATGTAAACAGAAAATAGCTTTAAATCTGTTGCAAGTCATACCATAACCGTAGACCTCGCACAAAAAATATTCTCTTGCTAAATCATCCATTCCATATCCGATAGACACGGCAGAAATCCGATATAGCTGTAGCGAAGCGCGACTTTCGTCTCAGTGTCAGCCATTTTGGTCACGCGAGCCTAAATGACGCATTGTTACTATTTTTAGACACTGGAAAACCGGGAATGTCATAATACGAATTTTATTTCGGCCGAAAATACAGTTTTCTCCCCTAAGGAAATACTTAAGTTTAAGGAATTTCTTACCTAAGGAAAAAACTTAGGAGCTTTGTGACGACATATTTTAAGGAATTTCTTACCTAAGGGAAATGTAGAGTAGTTAAGGAAATTCCTTACTTAAATACTTAGGAGCTTTGTGAATACGGGCCCTGGATCGAAACTGGGTCATGTCGGGTCAAAAACAAGGTCATCAGGTCAAATCGAAGGAAAAACTTGTTAACAACCTAGAGGCCACATTTATAACGCTATCTTCATGAAACTTGTCAGAATTTTATTGTATTGTTATTATCTTGATCTTTCCCAGGCTAAGTGCGAAACTGGGTCATATAGGGTTCAAAAACTAGGTCACCCGTTAAAATCAAAGGAAAAGCTTGTTAACACTCTTGTTCATTTGATGTGCATGAAACTTGGTCCATTCTTAGTGAAAAGGAGAAGGTTCCTTTTTGCACCAAAATGGCCTAAAACAGAAAGTTTCGAAATTGAGTAAAGAACATGTTTTCTTTCATCAAGAAGTATTGTTTTATCAAACTGCACCAAATATTCTACAATATATTCATTATAGAAGAAAATAAGTAACAGTTGTCGCGAAAAACTTGAAAAAGTAAGGTTTGATCACTAAGAAGACATGTGCGATGTTTCAATTCATTTCATCAAATGATTAATCAGAATTTTTAAGTCAAACAAGGGCCATAATTTGAGCTAAATTCAAGCAAAAGTTGCGTAACTTTACTATTTTGATAAGGCTTATCACTGTGAAGGCTGGTGTGATGTTTCTATCCAGTGCATCAGGTGGTTATTGAGATATGGCCTTGATAATAACTTGCACGAAAAACCTCAACCAAGGTGTGACGCAGACGCCAGGGCGATTAGAACAGCTCTCCTCCTTCGCATAGGCGAGCTTATAAAAATGTATGAGTATAGCATTGAAGTTATACTTTTTCAACTGGTTGTTTTTAATTCATTATATATATCTTAATACGACACTAGTAATGGATAGGCTGAAGGGTTTCAAATTTAGGTACCTTACTGGGAAGACCCAAGGCGCCCTCCGTGCATTATTTCATCAAGAGAGGGCAACTTGGTAAAACCACCGGCCTTCCGTAAGCCAGCTGGAAGAATTCAACTTCCAGAAAGAAACTCGAACCAACATCGATGAGGGGCAATTGATTTGAAGTCAGCGATCTTAACCACTAAGCCACTTATAATTACTCGTCTGCTTCTCAGGCACCTGGGTAGAACCACCGACCTTCCGTAAGCCAGCTAGAAGAATTCAAGGTCCTGAATGAGGCTCGAATCAACATCAATGAGGACCAAGTGATTTGAAGTCAGCGATCTTAACCACTCGGCCACGGAGGTCCCTCTGATTACTATAACAGGATTGCAATAATGCCCAATTGGATATGACATTACTTTTTCAATACATGTAGATTTTCATAAGTCTGTCATATAATGGCGGTATTACGTTATAATGACCCAGGAGGTCAATTTTCAATGTTGTAAAATGACCCCTATATAAAATACTGACTGGCCCTAAATACAATTACTGTGAAATCATTTATGGGCATGAAATTTCGTGGTTTTGTTCAAAACGGCAATTTCGTGGATTTTATCTTTTGGACATTAAATATATGGGAATTTTACTTGTTCGTTGGGATTAAATTTCGTCGATTGACTCTACCACGAAATCCACGAAAATTAATCACCCACGAATATTTTTGATTTCACAGTACATAACATTTACATTACCGAAAGCAAAACACCAACTGATACGAATGCCAATCATGTCAAACCACTCTGTGAAATGAGATAGTATTGCGCACAGTGCAAAAATTTATGCGGAAATCGTACAGCCAAACTTTCTACATCATGATCAACAATGAGGTTACCGGTTATATTATCCCCCTTATCCAGTTACCATTTATAACTACGCCTTTTTCTAGCAGATCTCCTATGTCACAGAACGCTTAAAGTCATAAAGTGTCTTACTTTCCGCTGAAGGCATGGAATTTAAGGTGCCTGATAGGATAATTTCTTCAAAATCTGAAAATTTTCTAAGAAGTCTTTTTGTTTCGTTTGACTTATAATACTATTAACTAGAGAAATGTTTTCCAAATATTTTGCCAAATTGCTCACCAAAAACTGATATAGTTTTTTTTATCTTACACTGGGCAATTTCTCTCGTTAAATACGAAAACAAATACTTTTTCGTCTGATACACAAGTGACAAAATTATGGGTAATAAACAACCAGGAAGCACCGTAAGCCTTAAGTTGATCTTAAGGTCACCTTATGACCATCGTAAGCATTTTTTCCACTAACTCAAAAGCCTCGTAGCTTACGGTATGACCGTAAGTCTCACCTTAGATAAAGGTGACAAAATCGACCCATTAACATCACCGTTACTATAGTTAACTACTTGAGAAAGACTGAAAGTCTTGATCTACTTTATAAAGACTAAAATGTAATGTTTTCCTTTGAAGTTGTATATACGTATATATGTTTTTAGTTTAACATCGAATATCAATATATACATGTATTTTCACTTTTCCTTTCACGAAATTAAGCAGCTAGCTTCTTTTGAATAACCGTTTCTTGCATAAAAATAAGTTGTGTTTGCTTTACGTGTATTTCTAGTAGCAAATGATTTTGTCTTTGCGATCAGTGCAGATCATGATCATCATGCACATCTGTGCAGTCTTTTCACTTGGCACCTCATTGAACACTTAATGGTACTGCCGAAATTGAAAGATGTACCAGTCCATTGTAGAACTGAATTCAACAGACTACGGCTTAATTAATGAAATATTTGCGCACACCCGCGGCATCATAGTTTAATTGTCATCAATGCATAACGATTGTGGCACCTCGTATATGGCGTTGCCCTGAAAGCTATGTTCGGAGTATGTGTTCGAATGAAGTTTCTGCAACTCCTGAAAAGCTTTGTTCGTCAGTATATCTTGCCATTTGGAATATACGAAATGTGTATACCACTTACAGCTTGGACTTCGCATTTTCTATCGAACAAAATACGTTTAGGAAATGGCAAAGATTCTGACCAACACTTTTAACTTCAGGAATAAGGACAAAGTATTAAATAATCTAAACTCTTCGTTAGGCCTTAAGTACAACGAAAATGTACGTGCCACAGGCTTAGATAATGCATCTGAACGGACAAACGCACGAACTAA
Organism: Saxidomus purpurata; assembly: GCA_022818135.1. NCBI lineage: Eukaryota > Metazoa > Mollusca > Bivalvia > Venerida > Veneridae > Saxidomus > Saxidomus purpurata. The sequence continues at coordinate 33,422,690 of JAFMSR010000012.1, forward strand.
GGACACTGTGAGCTTATCCTTTAGGTGTTCAGTGTTGTTTTTTTTGCGGGCTTTTTGGGGCCAAAATTCAGCCCCATTCCCCTCCAAAATTGATACACATTTTTCCCCATTTTTGACAAAATATTCCCCTCAAAATGTTGAAAAAATCTTGGATTTATTTAATCAGGTGTTGGCCAAACTTGTTATAAAAACATAAGTTTTCATAAAATATAGCTTCAGAATAATTTCTTGCAACTATTTGACACCTTACATGAGAAATAGTCAGCCGAAAATCGCGTATTTTTCGTTTGTCATCTATTTTCGCGACCCCGATTTTTGTATTTTTTTTTCAACGAAAACAGTGTTCCACAGATGAGAAAAGATACTAATACAATGTTTTCAATTGAAAATAGAAGTATTGCTTGTTTTTCACGTGTGTTTTAACACTTTTTACTTGATAGTTTTGGTTCTTTAAAATATTACATTTTTAAACAGTATATTTTATACATTTACTGAAAAATTCCCCTTTTCTGGCAAAATGACGAAAAAATTCCTCTCAGACTGAAAAAAACCACTGGTGTTACTCTTCTATACATTGTTTTTACGCTGCAATACATGATGTAATGAACCATGCAAAGTTGCTCGGAAACTAACACCCTAATGTATACTGGGTATGTGCGGGCGGACGGACAGAATTACATACAAACGGGTTGCTTGCATCATCGAAAAAGCAGAAGATGACTGTGTAAGCATTTACTAAAATATACATTACCCACCACTACTATGTAATTGTATAACTAATATTTCGACACTATCTGCATATTTTACTTCATTTCGAATAGCCACATGATCGTTACCCGCGGGGGAGAGGCGCTTAAATTTGAAGGTGCCAACTTTAAGATCTTTTGAAATGATTATGTGCAAGTTGCATCTGCACGATGCATTATGATATCTTGAAGACTCCATTGGAATTTTGCATATGTTAGGTACAGGGTACCTAAAACCATATAAAAAATGCGCTATCTTTGCCGGAGAAGTCATTTATCCCATGTCCGTTGTACTGGAGAGAAATCTGCATGATGGCAAAGTTAGTCGAAAAGAAAACGTCTGCATTTAAAACAAGAAATACTCGTCTAGATCTAAAATACAACACGTCTCTTCCATGCGTCCGGCCTGCAGAAGGAATAAAACTCACTGGACCAAAGTGTCTTGTAGTTATGATATTCCCAACTACAGTTTTGGAGTTGAAGAACGGACAAACTTTTTAAGTTTCATGCCACCTATAACTTTGACCTTTGATATTAAGACTCCAAATTGTAATATGCACAATTGCACTTTATACTGGTGTTTTGCACCAAGTTTGACGAAAATCCGAAAATCATACAAGGGGTTTGGAGATGAAGAGCAGACAAGTTTCAGCCCCTGTTGACCTTGACATTTGACAACATGATCCCAAGTTACAAAATGTTTAACTAGACTTCATACTAATGTTTCCAAGTAAATTCGATAAAAATCCAACGAGACGTTTTGAAAATAAAGGTCGGACAAACGTTTCAATTTTCAGGCCCCTTTGACCTTGACCATTTGACCCCAAATTACAATATGCACAACTAGACTTCATACAGATGCTTCGCACTAAGTTTGATGAAAATTCAGTCAGGGGATTGGAGATGAAGGCAGCACTATATATAATTGAAAGACGGACGGACGGGCCAACATACAGACAGCACGGTGAAAACAATGTCTCCCGTCTGATGGGGCGAGACATAACGCATGCAAACCCTTCTTGCGTATAATAAAAATCGGTGTTGTGTTTTCTAAGCCAATATTATTTACTTTCAATATGCCGATATTACAGTTTATGCATTACACAGGCTGACCTTATCTACTTACGACATCGTAAGTTACGTAATCACTAAAGGCGTCGGTAAGATGTGTTTTGAGTTACTGGAATAGTGTTACCTTAGCGTGCCACCTTAGCACCACCGTAAAGTCCGTCGTAACTTAAGATAAGGTGAACGTTTCAAATTAGTCACCCCTGGTCAGTACTGTCACTCAAACCAACGGTCCCAAATTGATGAGAAATTGAAATATAACCCGACTGTAGTTGATCAGTTCGTTAATAAGCATCCAAAGAAGGGTAGCTGGGTTTTAACTTCTATTTCTGACCAGTATCAAAGTTATTTTGATGAATTGGCAAATAATTAGAAGTGTTATTAGCTCGTGGCGCGCTTGAATGTATAACTAAATGTTTATCACTTAAAAATCTGAAAAGAATACAGAAATATTAATCTTTCATCTGTATGGTAATAGGCATAATGCGTAAGATTATTGGGATCAGTTTTCAACGTTGAAATATGACCTGCCTATGGTTGATCAGTTTTCAACGAGGGTCAATTTTTTACGTATGGCTGGGTCATTAATTAACGGGAAAGGTCAAAATTGATCATTAATCCGTCGAAAAATGACCATGGGGACAATTTTCAACGGGGTCAAAATTTAATGTTACACCGGTACTGTGGGTTCTGTATAGGATTTGAGATATAGTGCAAGAGGTAAAGAACTTTGCAGATGAAATCGCAACCAACGTCACAATCAAAGTACAAATACTTCAAACAAGGTTGGTCTTGTATCCGAAATATTGATTACATTTTGCTTACTTTTCATAGAATGTTTACCATTTCCCACCGAACTAAACCCTTATGTTTTCAGACCTGCCGTCGGTACAATAGCATTAAGGCTATCGAAGTGGTCTTAATTGCTTGTGAGTGAATTACATACAAAATGTTTGCTAGCCAGTGTTCGAATCAGTGTTTATATTTGTATGAAGGAACAATTGGCCACCGGCTATTATTAGCTTAAAAAATGTCAAAATATTGATGCTCATATGTTTTAGCTGGACTTTTCGAAGAAAAGAGGAGCTATTCTACTCGCCTCGGCGTCGGCGTCAACGTCCGCGTTGGTGTCATACCTTGGCTAAGTTTTTCGTACCACCCCCACTGTATTTCAAAACTATTCGAAGGTATGGCTTTGAAACTTAAATACTTGTTTACCATCATAACCTCCATCTACAGACAAGAGTACATAACTCTGTCAAGGTTTTTGACAGAATTATGGCCCTTTTTTGACTTAGAAAGTGTATTGAGCTTGGTTAAGTTTTTCGTACCACCTCACTTTATTTCAAAACCATTAGAGGTATTGCTTTGAAACTTACCATACTTACCTATCATCATTACCTCCATCAACAGACAAGAGTACATACCCTGTCAAGGTTTTTGACAGAATTATGCCCAATTTTTACTTAGAAAATACATTGAATATGGGTAAAATCCACTAATTGACTTAACCCTTTGAGATATTGCTTTAAAGCTTTTAATGCTTGTTAACATGATTACCCCCATCTGTAGACGAGAGAAGGTAACACTGTCAAGGATTTGTTTTAAAAATTAAGGCCCTTGATCTCGTATCAGTCCACTTTTTGACTAAACTGTTTGAGATACTAATTTGAAAGTTGGAATACTTGTTTACAATCATGATCCCCAAACATGGGCAGTAGAAGGTAATTCCGATAAGGATTTTATTTGAATTATGGCCCTTATCGGCTTAGAAACTCAGTTAAAATGTTCATTCATATCCGCTTGTTGACTTAACCATTTTAGATATAAGTTGGAGTACTTGTGTACCATCATGAGACCTATCTGTAAGCAAGAGAAGATAATTCTGTGAGAATGTTTCTTGTTTGTACTTGGAAATTCCTAGTTAAAGTCTTGTCTGCCCATAACTGTCAAAGTTTTGTTTTATTGGCAAAAACTAAAAAAGTTGAGCGCGCTGTCCTCCTGACAGCTCAGTGTAAACTTTAACTGATCTAATAAGTCTCTGTAAACGTTTAGAAAGTAGTGATCAATTGTTATTATTGTTGGGCCAGTTCGTTCAAACGAGTTATGTAAGTGAAGTAGTGGATAGTTCTTTGCACATGTACTATGAAAACGAAACAAAACCGACTAAGAGAGCAAGATAAAGAATGGGTTAACATCATTGTTCAATGTGTAGCTTTAAAATGTTATAAGATTTATACTATTATTTGCTCATTCATATTAACGTCAAATTATTTAATACGTCTCTGCAAAAAGTTTAGAAAGCGGTGATCAGTTCAATTTATTGTTCGGCAAGGATAAAACATCGGTTTAGATCAAACATACCGTTCTCTTCCGGTAAAGTGGATACATTATGTTACCATGACTCAAATTTCATAATCATACTTCACTTTGTTTTTGAACGGAACAACAATCAATTTAATCATTTACTAATCGATTATTTCTTATTGCTTAAAATACTAAGTATCTTAAAGATAAAAGTTGCAATATGTGGAACTATTTGCTCAAATTACAAAAAGATAGGAAGCTGTCTCTCGAAAGGGAAAATAAAATAAAAAATGTATGGGGACTTGGCAATAACTTTTCTAGTTAAGACACAAGCTGTTCTAAGGCCCGCTGTGATTCTTTTGTTTCACAGTTTTCTTGTCATTTAGTATTATCAGATTGTTCATAGTTATGATCAAACCGTATGATTTCTCTCCGGGTGAACCTGCCAGTAGTACAGTGTGGGCTGTATTTTCCTTGTTTCCTGTTGCTGTGACATTGCTGTTCTTGGTGACCTTGAACATTCAAGATAGCAGCCAACCTGATCGACTTGAACATCTGGAAATAATAGGGGTGTCTGTGGGAGGTAAAACTCGTTTGGTACTGCCTACTGAAAGTCTGCGAGTCTTCCTAAAAGTGTCGCAGAGCAGTGTAAATGGATTCTAACCTTTAAGGAATATCTATAGGAGGTAAAACTCATTTGGCACCGCCTCCTGAAAGTCTGCGAGTGTTCATGGAAGTATCGCTGACCGGTGCGAATGACCTAGGAGGGAACCGGGAATTTATGAAGACTTTATTTTCATTGGCACCGCTCCCTGCAATCTGCGAGTCTTCCTGAAATTGTCACAGACCGGTGCAAACGGATTTTAACCTTTTATGAATATCTAAGGGAGGTAAAACTTATTAAGAACCGCCTCCTGAAAGTCTGCGAGTGTCCCTAAAAGTGTCGCAGACCACTGCAAAATCTTCGGGCCTGAATAGTTGTTTATGGAACACATACGCTGTTTTCATATATAATATTTGCAGGATAGGTTGTGGTCTGGAGTGTGCCAAACGAGTTTTACCTCCCAAGGACACCCCTGTTATTTCCAGATGTTCAAGTCGATCAGGATGGCCGCTATCTTATTCAAAGTCACCAAGTACAGCAATCGCTCAGAAACAGGAAACAAGAAGCAATACAACCCATACTGTACTAATCCTATCAATATCTCCATTATTGTTTAAATACTTTTTGTTAGTGACCGGTAAAAGAAAAACAAGGTTGCTACGCTAGTTTAAGGGCTTAATGGTTGAAATATGTAGAACTGTTTTTCACTTTTTACTAATTAAAGCATCGGCACGTACAATACTAAATAGTTCATCCTTAAAATTGATACCATGCAATAAATGTGTGATTAAGAAAGGTTGGTCTTGTTTAAAGACAAATTGGTCTACGTGATACCGTTTTGCGACGCAGTTGTTTTCATTTCACAAGTTTTAAAGAATAGGACGAAATCGATAACACTATTATAGAGGGCATAAGTCTCACGAAATGTCCGTGACATAGTTTAAGTGATCATAATTATTGGTCATGCAAAATGCGTAATTATTAAAAGGTGGGCGAGTTTCATCTTGAATATATAATACGATTAATTAGGAGCTTGTTATATCGTATTAACAGGCTACGAATTTAAATTAATAACTCTACATTACTCCCAATTAGTGATAATAATATAGTAGAGTATGATTTTTTTACAAACAAAACCCGGTAACAGCAACATGTGCACACTTTTACTAGCGTATTATTTCAATATAACTGAAACACAATTGACTTAAGAATCTGACCGTTTTGATACCAGTTATAAAGTTAGTACTTGAAGTGGCCATGTACAAAAAAGTACACTTGTCCTAAAGACTAACATACATCTGTTGGTGTATTCGACTAACCCAATTCGTTGGTTCAAGGATATTACTGGAAAATGAGTTTAAAGAAGATACAGTAAGGTAAAGGTTATTCAGATCTTATGTAAGGTATTTAGGCGGTGTGGTTTTGAAGACATCACAATCAGCAAGCTTAAGTCTAAATGTAGTGTTTTCAATGAAAACAGTATTGAAAATCATTTACATATACATGCTTTCAATAGCAAATGAATATTGAAAATACTAGGGAATGCCGAATTATCAGTGTAATTCAATACATGAATGATATGCCCCAGCAGTAGATAATGAGCTCAATTACTCAGAAGACTTCAGTCACTTGTGGAGGATTGGTACGACTTCCATGTCAAAAAACTAACAGATATAGACACCATCTATAAAACCCTACATATCTAAACGTTAACCTCGATACTTAAAACATGAACTCGGTCAGGAAATATATTCAACATAATGACCTAGATGGCATACGTGGGACTATCACGCGGTATTCCGATGGTCGATCCTTTGAAAAGTAATTTCAGTTGTTGTCACATCTTGTAACATTATTAACCTTCCCTTCCTGTAACAGATGATTTTCACGCAAAATCAGTTTATATACAGAAAACAGAATTTGGTGTGAACATCGCCACGTTATTCCTGACTTTCTGAAGTTTTTCAGAATTCAGTAGTATACTCGCTTGAGCATCATATTTCATTTTATATAGGATTTTTCTATCATCCAACTATGGTTTTCACTATTCAATTATCCTCACTATATTTCTCCATAGAACGCATATGCCATCTACTGTAAATCATATTCAAAGCTAAATAATTAGATGGAAAAAACCATAACAAAGGAATATCATATAGTTATACTTCCTACGCAGAAGTTTTCTCTTAATTTTTCTTCTATACGTAAAAAAAGAGAAATAAGAAATGCATCATCAGTGGATGTGATGTCAAAAAGCAAGTTAGATAACTTCGCCTTTGGTAATATCCAAATATTAGAGAAAGGCTTTGGTTCTTATATGTTTCCTTTTTGCATCTTCAAATGTTCAATTTTGTTTTCCTTGAAATTTACATAACCTTAAAATAAGGATATGGTAATTATATATTGCGCTTCATTGGCTGTCTTACGTTTAAATATATAGTTTCATTGATTGTCTGTAAGAATTACTAGTGTATTGGCATAAAAATAAAACATTAGAAAGGGTATGAAAAAGTTACTTTTCGTCGTACACATCTTTTTACTATCGAACTGTGGTAACCCTTAGACAGATACAACTGAAATACTACAAATAAATGGCGGCCATACAGACAGACAGACAAACAGAAAGACGATGGAGTGTAAAAGTCATTTCCTGAATCACCATGCTTTTTTTTCAGGAAGGCAAAAAGACAAGAAAAATGAAAAATGTAAAAGTTCCCATCTGCAAGATTCATCATAGGAAATTCAAGCTATTTATGGTTCTGTTGGAGAACAATACCTTATTCTTACCCTGTGCATAAAACAGATATGGTATCTATTGGTATAAGTTATGAATCATTTTAAGATGTTTGCAATATTAATAATATACACACATGTTTATATGATTCATCATTCGATCAGCGTTCAACTAATACACCAAATCGCTCCGCAGATACATTTTATGTAAGTGATATTAAAACGACATCTGTTCTCGCAAAATCAATACTACAGCAAGTCACAATGAAAAACGAACGAAAGTTACTCAGCATAAACACTCTCAACTCAAAGTGCCTTTTGTGTTGAAATTCTTAGATCCAAGAATGGCACATGTTTTAAGAAAACATTATGCTCAAACTAAAATCTTGTTCTACAAAATATATAATGGTCTTGCTCTGCTATATCTATCTACATTTGTCGCGTCAACTGTTGGTGACTTATCTTCATACAACTTTCGAAACTTGCAAATTGCCAGAAACATACCTTGCAGAACACAGTTCTACTCACAGTCTTTCCCACCGTCAGCCACTAGTGCATCGAATGCTGTCGCAATTGACGACATAAATTCGCTGTTATTCTCTTCGTTCAAAAGTAGGCTAAACTCTTAACTTGCAACGAACTCCTAAATACTACTGCATAGGACCACGTAACATGCACGACTTAGAACAAATTGTAGCTCACTCACTAAATGAACACTTATACTAAAGAAAAACCCATTATAATCAGTCCATTGTGTGAATGTGGTGATATTGAAGACACCTGTCATTATATTTTCAGCTGTCATAAGTATAGATCAGAGCGAGAAGAGTTTCAATCTAACATGATATATATCTACTGTTACAATGTCTACTATACTATACAGAGATTATTGCCTAACTACAGAAATGAACACTAAAATATTCAAGCATTTTACAACGCAAATATAAATGTTTTTGAAATGTAAATATAATCAATAAATAAGTACATTATAGAATATATTTACAATTATTCAAAATAAGATGTAGATATTATCTAAATTATAGTCCGTAATTAAAAAGCGATCACAGTACCACCTACCTAGTCCTGTGATACTTCCATGTTTATTGCACAATCTCTCAACTTACGCTATCTTTTCTCACAATTTCTCAAACGGATCTTTTTCTTTAACTAATTATAACTAACAGTTATATTCTATGACCTGCATTTACCTAAACACCGGATACAAATTCGAAGTATTCGAAGCAAAGCATATGCAAAATCGAATACAGCTCCCTATGTTTGCTTTATTAGAATATATAAAGAACCATGATCCCTTTGTTAAAAATGTCCACAGATAGAAATTAGGAACCTTAATTACCTAAAACATCAAAACACATTTGCAATATATTGCATATTACATCTATTCACTACGTCTATTTGTCCCACCATCTGTCTGTTGTCCTACCCTGTCTGTTGTCTTATCCGTCCGTCTGTCAAGCCGTAGTGTACCCTGACGTGTATGAGCTTCAGTCCGTCAACATTTGCCCTTTGTTTGCCTTATGTGCTATCGTCATAAGAAAATAATGAAGGTTTACTGAAAAAAAATGTTTCTCCAATATCAGCAAAAAGGTAATTAAAGTTCAAATTTTCATTCAACTGTCCGCCCAACATGTGCGGACAAAAGGACAGACATCTCAGGGCTAAGTACTGCATCCTGAATTGCAGTATGAATCTTTGTTATTCTATAATAAATTCTTTGCCGCGTATATTTATAAACGAATGATACGTCTTTGTTGCATCGGGTCACTCTATTCGAAAAAAAGGTACAAGAACCCCGAATACGGCTCCCATTTGATAAGGGGAGCTGTATTCGTTGATGCGCACCGGATACAACTCACTAGGGGGCTGTATTTGAAAGGAGCTGTATCCAGTGTTGCACACACGTCCTAATTACCAAATCTGATAACACATTGTACATTTTTTACCGTTTCTAAATTAAACAAATTGTAAAGTTACCATACTAACAAGTTTTGAGAATCAACTACAAGCACATTAAACTCTAATTTATAAAAAGACTGAAATTTTGTTACCTTAGATTAAATTTATATTTGTCAGGAGAGAGTTTATAAAAAAAGCTATTAGCTTTCTACTCTATCCTGTATGTACCAATGGTGTTATGTTCATATTTTGTAAATGTTTTGAATTAATAAAATATTGTTTAAACAATCTTTTACAAGCAATAATATTCACGAAACAGGAAACGGTTATTTTGAATTACTTAAATTTCGAAAGAATATTCGATATTTACGAATTTTACATTCAGAAAATATAGATGTCAAGATCTCCTTTCAACATATTGAAGATCTAGATTTTAAGCTTAACACCAGATCGTCGTCGGAAGTGATAGATAACTATAACACCTTCCTTAAGAAGACAATTTAATAAAATTTAATAAAAACCACAAGTTCTAGATCTGAGATATGCTGTATACAGTAAAACTTCGATAAGTTAAACTCAATCTTCAATAATTAAAAAACGTGGGACTACTCTGGACCTCTAGTAGTCCCCTGTAATATTTCCTGTACGTTTGACTTCACATCACCATTTGTTACTCGATAACTCGAGGAACACCTACGGCCCCATTGGTTTGTTTTCTTATTGATTTACCGGGGGTGTGAGAGGGGAGTCACTTGATAAGCGTAAAGTCATATAGTGAAACCTTTAAAACCTTTTGTCTGAAACATTAATGCTAAGAACTTTGAAATGTAGTTTGTTGCATTGTCTAGTAGTGCTCTCTTTAGTTTGATCATTCAAAAATATGGAGTCAATGTCACAGACCTGAAAATAGAATCATTGTTACTAAATGCAATAATAGTTTACAGTAAAACAAATATGATGGACATATTTGAAAGAACTTTTGTACATAACAACGTATGAGTTTATATATCTACATTGCAATGCAAATTTGTTTGACTTCTTTTGTTCAATTGTGTCGACAGTGTATTTCCTTCATCCCCTCTTGACCTTTGGTTGTTGTGGCAGACCTCAATTGTACGGCTCTGAAAGCACCTTAAAGATTGAGCGAAATAACCCTGGGCTTGTCCACGAGGATCAGGACAATACGACATGTTGATTGACTTAAAATATATCATGTCTTAGGAGCTTTCTTCCTGGAAAAACCAGTACTGGTGTCATATGAGGAGGTACGGTCATGACCTTGGTGGGGCTCGAACCCGCAACCTCCGGGTGAGCGGCAGACACCTAAACCACTACACCACAGCTCCCCTTCAACTGTGCATGAACTGTTCACCCCATGAATGTCACAGCCTATGATTGTACCTTAAAATTATACCTGTTTATTCTTTTTTTGCGACTACTGTATTATAGCCGTTTTCCATTTACTCATTGTGACGTACTTTTGTATGTATATTAATGTATGTTGTGCTGATGCAGCCCATAGTTTGTGGGACTTATTGCTGTGCTTGTAAATAAACTTTGAAAACTTTGAAAATTTATTTCTATTTGTTACTACTATAATCAAATACAATGTACCTCAGTTTGTGAAGTTTGACAAGCACAGATAATAGTTTGAATAATTAGCTGACAGAAAAGTATATCAGTATATGTTGCAGTTACAAAGTGCCGTGTTTTGACTTAATTAGATTTGATGTTATAATGCAGTCACATATAATCTTCAACTGTGAGGATGAAACTGTAACATAAATTTGTTTGCTACTTATCGTTTGTCTGTCTGTACGTCTGTCATCAATGTAATCTGTCATCAATGACAGTTATCAAGTTGTTATGTTTAATTAATTCTTTATTTAGTAATAATAAAGTGAATTGTTTCAAACTTGAGTAGTACGACATAGTGACAATTAACTGTCTTACTGATCGTGTGTCCATTAGTATGTGAAAGAGCTCTAATACCTTCACTGTAATTGTCCGTTGAGCTGTTCTCATCTCCTGCATAAACCCATATTCAATTTGGTGGTTTTGGGTTATATTGGTTACATGAATGCAAAATGTATATGTGCGGTATTAAACACCCTACGCATTTATCTGCACGTCGTACATGTTTCGTTTTTTCAGCTGGTGAAGTTTGACAAACACTGAATCAATTTTATAGTTAGAGAGTTTTACTCATTACCTACATAGTAATAGTTCAGATTTTGAATTAAACCATATTGTTACATAATGTAACCTGATACAAATAAAGTTGAATGTCGTTGTTGTTATTGTTAAAGTCATAAATTATTTCTAAACAATATTCTAATGCTTAAAATTGCTTACTTACAACATTTACTCGTATGAACAATTTTCGAGCTAGCATTTGTAAATATTGCTTGTTTCCGTATTACAAAGTATTTGAACATATCCAAAAATATTGAAATATCTTTGTAAAGTTAACATTAAATGTCCAGTGTGTATACGTATGAACATAGTATTCTGCAGCTAACACGTTTATATGTAATGAGAAATATTTATCTCCTATCTGAGTTCTTCACAAATGTCAAAACAACTCTGAAACACTCACTTTTCCAACTGTTGAATACCACTATTAATACTTTTCCCTTTCGTAATCTTGATATAATTATTTTATTTTAATAAGTGACGCAATTTAAGAAAAAGGCCTTTATTTCCATACGGATTCGACAATGTATTATCAATGTTTTTTCTCCCAACAAACACATCTACACTGATATAATTTTTTCCCATTTTCTTTCCACTTTGTAAAATATTTCCTTCTATCAAAGCAGATATGCTGAACAGTATAATATTTTTATCAAACAGTTATTTACGAGTCAAAACATCAACATGTACAAACAAACCTCTTACGGCGCTTGACTTGTTTTTTTGATATCACTACTGACAACTACTGTTAAATTCTATCCGGAGATACAGTTGACAGACGCTTATTAAATAAGGAATGTAAAGTAAAACCTATGTAGGAGTCCAAAGATATCCGTATAAATAGATACCTGATGTGAGGTTGGACATCGGAGGACGGACAGAACGAAGGGGTGTTCTCAAAATGATACATTTATATAAATATGTAAGGCCAACTGTTTCTGTAATTTATTACAAATATTTTCCTGTAATTGTAAAGATACAAAACAAAAGATTCATGTGCACGTGTGACGTAACGTAAAATAAATGTTTTAACTTTCTGCAGCATAGTTTGTCTAATTGTCAGTCAGTAGCACCACTGTTCGAATATGTGATATCACTAATTACCTCTGTGACCACATGGTATCACCTATTGGTGATAGCACCTATTCAAGGCTGATATGTGAGATAATATATTCCAATATGTGATATCTTTGAAGCATCGTTTTACTATTTTGTGCACATATAACCTATTTGCATCACCCATTCAAATATTCGAATAGATGATATCACATATTCAAATAGGTGATATCACCTATTTAAAGGGAATGCGGAATTTAACCTATTATATCTGGTGATATTATCTATTCAAAATGTTGGTATCACCTTCTCGTAATCGTGGTGATATCAACAACAACAAAAAAAAACAACAACAAATTTTATTAAGCATTTAAGCATTACAATGCTTCTTGCCACAAAACTATAATTATAGTGTAGAAGTATGGTCTCTCAATGAGAGGAGCTTGAGGAAGTTTTTCAAAAAAAATATAAAGGCTATAATGATTTTTTATAATCATGACTAAAGTCCTAAAGGAGTATAATTGTATATAGAAAGTTAAGTTTTTGAAATACACGCAAAAACTGTCTAAATGCATACTTTAAGATGTTACTTAGTGTAATATATATGCACAGAAAAACTATATACGTAGCATAAGTGATACATAAATGAATTGGTACGAAAAGAAATGAATTGTCTTAAAAAACAATTTAATTCCTTGTGTCAGTATCTTGTCTGCGAATGTTTGCAAAACATATGTATTTCGAAAGATTACATAATACTTTTTTACTTGTTGAACACATCAATTTGTCAAACTTGTTTAATGTTGGCCATTTACAAAAATATCCATTAAAATATATTTTCCTTAAATCTTTATAAATAGGACATACTAGCAGGAAGTGGTACTCACTTTCCACCGTATTTAAATTGCAAAATTTGCATTTTCTTTCATTTCTAGCTATATTGTTATAACGCCCGCGCTCGATTTCGAGTCTATATGAAGATAGCCTAAATTTTGTAAGAGCGATTTTGTGTTTTTTATTTGGAATAATGTCCAAGTAAGATTCAGTTTGAAAATCATGCTTGATACGACAATAATATTCTAGTCTGTGTGAGTTATTGATATCACTGTACCATTTTTGTTTATATTGATCAAAAAGTCTAAATTTAACTAAATTGTAAATGTAGTCATGATCATTTGTGTTTATAAAATTCTGGTTTTCCCATAATGCTCTAAAACCTAAGTTGTTTAGCATTGATTTGAGATGATGTGCCCAATTTTTACAGTGATTATTCTGTGCATCATTTTTTAGCATAATATATGTGCTTTTTATTAAGCTATTGTTTTCTGAATTCAATATCCTGAGCCAGAATCTTATTATGTGCATTTTTCTTATTATTTCTATTGGGAATCTTCCTAGTTCTCTGTATAGAGCTGACAAATTCGTTGATTTGTTTACGCAGAGAAGTTTACGTAAGAACTTAGTATGAACCATTTCTATAATCTTTTCCTTCGTTAAACCCCCAAACCTCTGCGGAATAGTTTAGCACAGATGAGACTAACTTATCAAAAAGATTAAGTTTTTCATGTGTTTTGAATTCATACCTGCGAAATACAGAGAATAATCTATGCATTGCTTTAGACGCGTGTTCTGCAATACTTTTTTGTGTTCTATGCCAATTTCCATTTTTGAAGAGGAGGACACCTAGATATTTAAATGAGGAGACAACTTCTATTTTTTCGTCATAGAGGTAGAAATCATGATATGTGTGTCGATTTCCCTTTTCAAAAAATAACTCCTTAGTTTTGTTTATATTGATTTTTAAACCCAAAGCATTACAATAAGTTTGTATATCTTTTAACATTTTTTGTAAAGAAGACGGTGAAGTTGCAAATAATACTTGATCATCTGTGTATAATATTAAGAATAGTTTCTTCAATTGTGAAAACACCGTTTAAATTTGTATTGATATTGTCAACGAGGTCGTTGACGAACATCATTAAAAGCAGACTAGAACTCGGGTCCCCTTGTTTCACTCCAAGGTGTGAATCAATAACATCTGAAATTTGCATTTTGTATTTTACAGCAGATATCATGCATTGCCTTAAGTAGAGGTTATTATACGGGGCAGGTGTGCCTTTAGGCGATATTGGCACACTTGGTGAGCTATTTGAACCAAGTGTGCCAATATCGCCTTAAGGCACACCTGCCCCGTATAATTACCTTTTTATTGCATATGTTGAACATCAGTTTTGCTGAAAATGGGAAAAGATAAGACAAAAAAGATACAAAACGCACATTCCTACAATACTTATACTATTTCATAAAAATAAATGCCATTGAATGAATAAATTATTCATACTATCCACAAAAGCAAACGTGTCAGTTTCCACATTTCGGTGCTCAATAAGCCTAAATTCTAAATTCAATAAACGTTGAGATAGAGACTTCTGTGTCCTTTCGGCGGCCATTTTCCGTTACGTCTACGTTGTCAATTACGTCAACGTTTTCACGTGCTGACAGTCTAACGTTGCTGCATAGTTGACCGGAAATAGCCTCAATACGAATTTTCTGGCACACTAGCAAGTGTGCCGATATCAGTTATCGGCACACTACGTCACGTGATCGTTTTATCGGCCCGTATCACCGACAATCAAAGGCAAATTTGATACTATGTAGAGGTTATTATACGGGGCAGGTGTGCCTTTAGGCGATATTGGCACACTTGGTGAGCTATTGGCCCGAGGGCTTTGCCCGAGGGCCAATTATAACCAAGGGTGCCAATATCGTCTAAAGGCACACCTGCCCCGTATAATTACCTTTTTATTGCATATGTTGAACATCAGTTTTGCTGAAAATGGGAAAAGATAAGACAAAAAGATACAAAACGCACATTCCTGCAATACTTATACTATTTCATAAAGATAAATGCCATTGAATGAATAAATTATTCATACTATCCACAAAAGCAAACTTGTCAGTTTCCACATTTCGGTGCTCAATAAGCCTAAATTCTAAATTCAATAAACGTTGAGAAAGAGACTTCTGTGTCCTTTCGGCGGCCATTTTCCGTTACGTCTACGTTGTCAATTACGTCAACGTTTTCACGTGCTGACAGTCTAACGTTGCTGCACAGTTGACCGGAAATAGCCTCAATACGAATTTTCTGGCACACTAGCAAGTGTGCCGATATCAGTTATCGGCACACTACGTCACGTGATCGTTTAATCGGCCCGTATCACCGACAATCAAAGGCAAATTTGATACTATATATAGTAACATATGCAATAAAAAGGTGATATCACATATTAGAAAAAAATGTTTTAACAAAGGATCAGCTAGTACATTCAAACAATAAATCGTTTTAGGTGATATCACCCATTCAAATAAGGGATTTCACCAATTATGAAAGTTGATATTACCAATACAAATATACGATATCACCAATTCGAATGGGTAATATCGCCCATTCGAATTGGTGATGTCACAAGAGTGCATCAAATAGTAAAACAGTGCACGATAGATCACCTATTCAAAAGGGCGACATCACCTACTTGATATTACTTATCAGGTGCGTCAAAATCTAATTTTGACTTATTATATGTCATCCATTTTAAAAGTTGATACAACCTTTTGTAATAGGTGATATCACATAATGACGTGGTAACAGGTGCAGGGCATGCAGTGGCTCCGGTCCGCTAATACAACCAAGCACGTAGTGCTAACAGTTGTAGGTCATATATTGGTTCCTGTTCGACAGAAAAATCAAGCAAGTGCCAGGGCTGATGGTTAGGTTGACATCGGAGACCAGGACGCGGCCCAGGTTTCTGAGTTTCTGATGAGGAGCAGGATGAAAATGAAGAAAGAAACTAATAGTAGAAATTATAAGAGCAAACCATGACATATATAGTCGCTTTCTGGGGAAAAAATGCCAAAACTATTACGCGAACTAGGAATCATTAGTGCATGCATATTCCGAATCGCAATAAATAGTTTTGCTACTGTGGCAATTAGACAAACTTAACGTCATAATCTACTGTGCTGTTTATTTTTACAATAACCAAAAGACATATTTGTTATGAATAACAGAAACACTTAATTTTGTTTATTGGCTTTACATAATATAAATGGATTATTAGTTTCTTACATGAGCACGCGGTTCAGATGGAAATATCCGTCACCGAGGGTAACTGTTTTGGCGGGAACGAGGCTCTGCCGAGTTCCCGCGAAACAGTTAGTACCCGAAGTGACGGATATTTCCATCTGAACCTAGTATCTCATGGTAGAAACTTGTTCTTGCATACCGTCTTGCACTTAAAAATAGATATTTAAATACAAACTTATCGAAATGATGCATTTGAATATAAAAACAGACGTTATTCAGATGCTGTGTTTGGGAAAGTGACGTCACATTGTTTATAACGTTACGTCACAAGTAATTCACGCGAGTCGTCTTACATGGGGGGTGTAAGATGAGATTTTCCAGCACTGGTAAAAATTGCAGATATCCCCATCTGGTATGCAAAAACATCTTGAGAACACCCCTTCGTTTTGTCCGTCTTCACATCAAGTATCCGCCAACACATGTCTACTAGGCGATATATATTGCGCATAATTTTCTGGTGGTGTAAGCTGATGGTTTAGATTATAGTTTCGAACATGGTTTGTGGCCAGGTTGAGACAAGAGCGGATCGGTGACAGAGCTAAAAGAGAGCACATCAAAGAGATGATCGAGACAAAATTAAGCCATAATTACTTGGAACCATGACTTTGGCATAATCAACGCAGGCGAAGTTCCCTCATAATTGCAGCCCCGGCTCATACTTGCAGGGTCTTCCTGATATCTGTATTGAACTACAAGTTCGTGGTGTAAGCTGGTGGTTTAGATTATGGTTTCGAACACTGGCTTGTGACCAGGTGTGACCAGGTTGAGACAAGAGGTTCAGAGTATTGTTTCGAACATTGGCTTGTGACTAGGTTGAGACAAGGGGTTTAGAGTATAGGTTTGAGACATAGTAGGAACTTGGGTTGGAACGGTAGGACATTGTAACTTTACTTGGGAAAGAATATATTCTCGTACTTACAGCTTCGGGTCATACTTACAGAAGTATCAGATCCCATATTATATAAAGTTTAATTCAATGTATATGCAAAAGCCTTGATTAAAGTTGATCACTGTTTCAAACAATTATTTTAACAATCATTGGTACCGCGAATCATAAGCTAAGCAGCTGGAGGAAAATTATATATCCGTTTAATGAAGTTACACCCTTCAGAACATCGTAGAACAGCTATATTATAGTGTAGACCGCTCGATACACGTGACAAACACCATTTCGTCTCGCTCTTCGCGTATTCATTTGACACTTCATAATTACCAACGTAACATACCTATTGTGTATGCAAATTCAGAAAACTTCTAATATTGCCTCAACTATACGTCTTTGCAGGAAATATTATGCCAGCCAAACAGATATTTCGAACTCATCATTTATCTACAAACTTATCATTTACTCATTTACATTAATTTGTCTATGGCGTTGCTTGTTGCTGCTGTTATCTGGCAATGTTTACATAAACCCTGGACCCTCAGCTGATTCGTATGACTTTTCCTCTCTCGAAAGTTAAACCATATCACAAATCGAAAATTTATCAAACTGTCTTTCGGAAGTACTATGTTCAAAGCTTTCAACACAAAATAGATATATTATTTGCTGAACTGAGTTATTCTTACTTTTGAAAATTGGCTTCATAACTTTGTTGAAAATGATGATATTGAAATTTCTTCATATCACTTGCACGATGGTGTTATAATTTACATTAAAGAGTCGATCGCTGTTCCATTTGGGGCAAATTCAAAAATTAAAAAAAATGATGTTGTTTCTCGGATCAAACAGACGTAATCTAGTTACACAAAAATGTGTTGTAAAAGATCACATCGCACTCTCAAGACCTCGTTGAAACTTCTCCCTTACAAAGCGTAAAATACCAAATTATCGGAAATTGCCAAACGTATGCGCTGTATTCAGAAAGAATGCCCTCTTATGAACAATTATAAACCTATCTCTATGCTAGATTGTATTGAAAACGTATTTCTTCAAACATGTTTTTCAGTTTTTCTAGAGAAAATTCATTCTTAACATCTTCCCGGCCATGTTTCCTACGTTTACCACCAACTAACTGACGTTTCTGTATGACAACTTTAGTAAAGCTCTAAATAATTGACTAGAAGTATGTTTAACAAGACACGACAAAAAGTGGCACAAAGGATTATTATTGAAATTTTGCGCGTTCTGGAATAACAGGGGGAGTACAAATCTAAAACGAAGAGTTGTTATCCCAGACACGACTTATGATTGTCCATGGCTTCCGCCAGTATTCCTCAGAGATCCAGATTAGGTCCCCTTCTCTTGCTTGTTTTAATTACATAAGTGGAATCGTCCAAAACATTGGCTCTAAGTCTCTATTTGATAGTAAACAATCCTGACTCTGATCACCGCACACATCAATCTGATATTGTAAACATTATTTCTGCATGGACCGACATTTGGTTAGTATTCAGTTTGAACCATGCAGTCTGCATCAATGGTTTTAACGAGAAAATGCAATAAACCAGATCATAATCAATGTCCAACTGTTAAGGAGCATAAACAACTTGCAGCGTTCTTCTGTGAGGACTATATACTCATGGCACAGCGACATCAAATATGTAAAAAAAGCACGATAACGGATTAATATGATGAAAATATTGAAATTCAAACTTGCCGTAAAGCTTGAGAAACCGTGTACAAAAAGATATATGAGTTTTATCCGAATCATTATTGAGAATTTTGATGTGAAACAATATCACACTTCGATTGAGGCAGCTTGAATTGTAACAGGAGTCACATTTCTATTCACGTTCTACATAAAGAAGTTGGATTTTTAACGAGTAAGTTGCAAAAACTGTACCCTAATTCTATCACTAGCACTTGCCGAAATGTCAGATATGTTGCGATTTTTTGTCGGAAGATGTCGAAAATAGATACCTTCATATGTTACGCATGTTACACACGTGATTCATACAAAAAGGTGTCAGAATTTTATGCTAGGAAAAAGGTGATTTGAATAAAACATTGTACCAACCAGTGCATAAATTACAAAACATCATAAATAATAAAATAGCAAACTCTGTTCTGTTTAAAACACCGGAGACTGTTGCGTAATCGTTGAGGGGAATATCAGGTGAAGTATCATGACATGCAAGTGAAACACGCATTCATTTAAACAGTGGTCCAAAATGCATGTCACAATATAACCCTGAACACTCCATAATCCATGTGAATAAAGACCACCTGCTAATAAAGACCACTTTAGCTTCTTCCCAAGAGTGGTCTCCGTTCTCAAGTTTGACTGTGTTGTGTAGTGACCCCAACCCAACCCTAATTCCAGATGAATGTTCTAAAAGTGTTATTCACTAGGAGGTCATTGTTGTGGCAAAGTTGCAAGTTCCTTGTGCAAACAGTGCAGGAGGATCAACACATGATCCCCGCTACTCCGCTTGAGCGCGGGGATGATAAAAATTCTTAATAATAGATATTACATTTTGTATATTTATACAAAACAAAAGAAAAATATTTGCGGTAAACTGTGGCTTCGAACTCTAAAAAACTATACGCCTTTAAGATAATCGTTCTCGTTACTACGAAACAGTAAACAATAATTTGCTAAAAGAGAAGAAGTTATTAAAATGATTGAAAATGCGTGCTGTTATCAAATTCTGATACCAGTGTGGGTATTCACACATTAAAACGCATGCAAAAATCAAACACAATGTCTAATACACACGATTAATCATACGCACAAGATTGAGCAGGCAAAGAACGAAAGGCTATTCACCCAAGTTGTGTTTGTTGTTTGCCATCTGGTACTTGAATCAAATTAAATATTTTGTTAAGTTTAGAAACGCCATCGAAGGCAGGAGCAGAGAACACTAGTAGCGCGCAGTAGCTTAATTATAAAGCGTGAAGTTGGCAGTAGCAGTAGCTCACCAACAACAGTAGCAGTAGCTCACCAACGACAGCAGTATCTTAGCAGTAGCTCAGTATATATAGTAACAGTCGCATAGCAGTAGCAATAGTAGCTTAGCAGCAGGACAATACTGAACTTGAAGAATGTTTAAACTGTATTTGATGAGATGTATACATACGGGTTTTATGTAAAATACATGTATGATATAACTATTTAAAAAGGCCGTTTCCTTCTGTTAAAGTTTGTGTGACACATGTCGTGTATTTTAAATACCATAAAGGTATTTGCATGTAATCATAAAATAATATTTGCGTGTAGTACTAACTCTTTCTATTTCGGAAAATCAGGAAACTAGGCATCATATATGTCTATCCTGACGAGACCTGGGTTCAATTATTTTTAAAAGTAATTAATTAATTACAATTATAATTACATGCTTTTAACAGAAGTTATTACTTAATTACAATTATTTTAAGGAAAACAATTATTTTTTTTAAAATTATTTGGCAATATATTCACAATTTCACATAGAATCATGTTACTATCAATGACATATTAAAAATGCAGATTTATAATTTCTCATTGAATTTTGAAAACTTGAACACTACAAAGTTTCCTGTCTGTCAGTGAACACCATTTACAGATTCTTATTGCATTTTAAAAACATTAATGCTCAAAGTTTCTGTCTGTCAGTGAACACCGTTCAGGCCTTGTTGAACCGTATATGTCCCGGAACGTATATATCACACGTGTGTGATATATTCGACCGTAAATATAACACGTGTTTAATGTGACATATTCGTTTGGTCATTTTGACAGTTTACACCGAAACGTATATGTATTTTCACACGCGTGATATATTCGGTCGAATTTTTCATACGCGTGATATATTCGGTCGAATTTTTCACACGTGTGATATATTCGTTCTGGTCATTTTGACAGTTTACACCGAAATTTATTTGTGATACCCCAGTCATTATTTTTTTAAAGAATAGTGATTCCCCCCCCCCCCCCCCGCCCACACACACACACACAGGAACTATGACTGATTTTAGGTGGATTTGAATCGAAGAAACTAAATGTTACACAAAGGATATTGTAGCTGCAGGGAAATAAAAAGAGATACGATTGTTTCATTCACAATTTTCAATCCTGTGTTTGACCTTTAACCTCTGAGTGTGACCTTAGACCTAGGGACCTGGTTCTTGTACAATACACCCTGTCTTATAATGGTATGAAAATCCTTCAGTACAAAAACTCATTCTTCAATTTGACCTTTGACCTCAAACTGTGACCTTGACCGCAGACCTAGGGATTTGTTCATCTGTATGACTCTTCGTCTCATTAAGGTAAAC
This sequence comes from Saxidomus purpurata, assembly GCA_022818135.1. Lineage (NCBI taxonomy): Eukaryota > Metazoa > Mollusca > Bivalvia > Venerida > Veneridae > Saxidomus > Saxidomus purpurata. The sequence continues at coordinate 33,444,661 of JAFMSR010000012.1, forward strand.
ATTTATGCATTGTTACATCAATATCCCTTCAAGTATATAGAAGAAATGCTCCGGACAAAGTCATTCTTAATTCGACAAATGACACTCCTTCTCATTGAGGTTAACATTTATGCCAAATATAAACACGATTGCTCCTTGCATGTCAAAGTTATGGTCCGGACAAAATCAGTCTGGACGGACGCACGGGCTCACAGACGCACGGATGCACATACACCGACTGCCAAAAGCGGCGACTATGTCGAGCTCACCGCAAGTGGGCTCGACAAAAATGATCGAGGGTCATTACCATCTTACGGTTACTTTACATTGTTTCACCAGCCATCAAATATATCAAGTTTGATGTTTAATCTGTGATAAATGTATTGAGTTATACAGAAAAAAATGTATCGTGATTTTTTATAATCAATGCTGTTCTGAGATAATTTCCTGTTAATAATCACCACTCAATAACGCAGTCGATAACTTTCAAGAACACCCGATCAAAATTTGACCAAACATTATTTATACAAATTAAAGACATAATACAGACCACACCTTCGAGTGGGAATGTCTAGTTCCCATACAATGTGTTTGGGACCGATCGGATCGACTTGGTTGTGTCTATGCGGCATAACTTAATCAACCATATTTGATTGTTTTAAATATGTTTTTTTTTTCAAATTGTTAAAAAAGTGACGTATTCGTTGAAAATTTCGTTTTTATTTGCCTTTTTCTGCATGTGAGATATTCGTTTTCGTGTTCCTATAAAATTCGAAACGTATACATCACATATTATGTGCCATATACGTTTCACGCGAAGACTATTTTCGACCGAATATATCACACGTGTGACATATGCGGTCGAATTTTTCTCTCGTGTGATATATACGTTCCGGGACATATACGGTTCAACAAGGCCTAAATGTGAAATGTCAAGTACATTAATATATTCTTGACTTTTAATACTGTACATTGTGAACACAGAGATTCTTACCCACTCTGTACAATTGATGACAACAAATTCACATCCTTCCGGCTCATTATACTACTAGTTATTGTAATTCAATGGCTTAATATTCATCAATGGTTGAGCAACAGTTTCAGGTTCATATCCAGATTACATTAATACCTCGTTAGATGACAAGCAAGTGTGAAATTTATAGCCCCAGGTGATAACAGCTACTGCACAATAACCTGTACTTTTCTGCATGTAATTGAAGAGTAATTGAATTTAATTGACAATTATTTTGCATTTGTTTGGATTTTAATTAATTAATAACAATTAAAATAATTGATTTCTGTCTCAATTATTAATTATTTTTCAATTAGTTGAAAACTGTAATTTTAAAATTATAATTAATTAAATTATAATTGTAATTGGACCAAGGTCTGATCCTGACATTTCTAGGTATCTTCTTTATCTTTCCGACAACAACTACGTATCTTCTTTATCTTTCCGGACAACAACTAGGTATCTTCTTTATCTTTCCGGACAACAACTAGGTATCTTCTTTATCCTTCCGACAACAACTACGTATCTTCTTTATCTTTCCGGACAACAACTAGGTATTTTCTTTATCTTTCCGGACAACAACTACGTATCTTCTTTATCTTTCCGGACAACTACGTATCTTCTTTATCTTTCCGGACAACAACTACGTATCTTCTTTATCTACCCAGACAACAACTACGTATCTTCTTTATCTATCCGGACAACAACTAGGTATCTTTTTTATCTACCCAGACTAAAACAAGGTAACATCTATGTCTATCAGGACAAAAACATGGTATCATCTATATAAATGAAGACAAAACTAAGCATCATCTTTGTTTATCAGGACAACAACTAGGTATCTCCAGTATCTATCCGGACCACAACTAGGAATCTTCTATTTCTATCCAGACAACAACTAGGTATCTTCTTTATCTATCCGGACAAAAACTAGGTATCATCAATGTCTATCCGGACACTTGTAGGTATCTTCTTTATTTATTCGGACAACAACTAGGTAATTTTACAACGAGGTATCATGTTTGTCTACCCGGACAAATACTAGGTATGATCTATATCTATCCATACAACAAGTAGGTATCTTCTATCGGGTCGTACCGTCTATACCTTGAACGAGGTTGGTGGACCCAATAAGTACGATAACAAACAAAAAGTATCTTCTATGTCTTTCAAGACAAAAACTAGGTATATTCTATGTTTATCTGGACAACAACTAAGTTTTATCTATGTCTATCAATACAAAAACTAGGTAACATCTATTTCTATCATAACAAAACTAGGTATATTCAATGTATATCCGGACAACAACCAGGTATCATCTATGTTAGCAGTTGCAGTGAAAGCAATTTATAAAACACTATACTAGTATCAAAGATAAGGAAAACACTGCACGTGCATTTTTCATCCTGACATGCGTTTAATCTCAATTTCACTTTGCCAAATTCCTGCCATGCACACTGTTATCTTGTTCACATAGGGCGCTATAATGTTCCAAATGGAGACAAGTGGGCTGGATGATATTTCTTCTTAAATTTTATGTCGGATCGTGTTGATAATGTATCATAATTCCAGAACTGGTCTATATGTTTCTAGTACATTGTATTTTAAATGGCTCGTTACTAGCTTGTTCGGAATTTAAACACACATTTATCATTTTGAACTCAGTATCTTTAACAGTTGAGCACTGTGACAGTTGGGGGAATTCAACTCATACAAGTAAATGTCTAAAAGGCCCCGAAAGTTGTTATGTTCATTAACCATAACCTTTCAATGATTCATGTTCAATTTTTAAAAGATATTTACTGTCAAATTGAAATTATATACAGATTTTTATACCCCTAGCTGTAACACCGGATGCAGCTCCTTTCGAAAACAGCAGATTGGGAGCTGTATTCGGTGCGCATTAACAAATGCAGCTCTCAGGAATAAAGCTCCCCTAATCAAATTGGAGCTGTACTCGGGGTTTATTCGTTTATAAAAAAACGCGGCTCGGAATTTATTATACATTACTAGTATGTAGAATAATGAGGATTTTTACCGCTGTTCAGGATGCAGAACTTAGCCCTGGGATGTGTGCCGTGTTGGGCGGACGGTTGAATGAAAAGTTGAGGTTTAATGACTTTTTTGTTGACACTAGACATCTTATTTCTTTCAAAAACCTTAATTGTTAAGTGCGCATAAGGCAGCAGTTTAAGTGATTTCGCACTTAATTTCATAAATAACTTGTTGGACGGGATGAAGCTCATACACACAAGGGTGTAAGGCCTGACAGTCGGACGGGTAAGACAACAGACATGGTAGGACAGCAGACAGATGGTCGGACAGGCGGACGGTTCAAAAGGTTATTAAGTCCTTTAATTTTAGACACTTTTTCCCCTTTAACCAACATTTCTTTCTACATAAGACGGCGGGAGATGTAACATGCAGTATATTGAGCTATATTCGTTAATGTGCACCGAATACAGACATAAGGGAGCTGTATTCGAAAGGAGCTGTATCCGTTGTTACATACCTCTACCCAATCTCGAAAATTTAGACTTTAAACAGAACGATATACAACAGAGAGTAGTTTGTCAACATTTAGTAACCATTATAACAATTTAACATAAATTTGGTAATAAAGTATTCGGAAAACACTGTAGAATGACAGTACAGTAGCAACATATTTAGTTTTTAAATTTCACCAACTAATATGCCTGTCCAAATGACTATGATGAATGTGATTACCAAGTTCAAACATTTTAAATAAAAAAAGGAAAAGGGGATAAAAACCGAGGGAAAATGCGGATTTTATTAATTCTACTCTGATAAATTTTGTCCGCATACTGTTCTTAATATAATGGAAAAGAATGATGAACAGTTTAGATTACACCCCCCACCCCTCGGAAGTCAGCCATTATCGTATTTTTATACCTGCTGTTCTGAAGTGGGCTATAAACAAGAAAGTAGGTAAGTAGTTATAGTGACCCCGGTGCCAGGCCAACTTGGACCCAAGAAATCTTGAGAGAAGTAGATTTTTAAAGACTTTCTTATATATCTCCCCAGGGCGGGACCGACTTCAACCGGTGGCATTGATTTGTTTTTCTTTTCTGTGGTCCCAATTTTACCTAAAAACAAACAAGTGCACAAATTATCATCCCAATAAGCATGTGTATGAAGCTATTCAGGATGCAGTACCTAGCTCTGTGATGTCTTTCTTTTTGTCCGTTCGTGTTAGCCTGTTGAATGCAAATTTGAGGTTTAATGACTTTTTTGTTACTATTGAGGAATTATGATTAACAAGCCTGTATTTTTTCATATGCCGGTGACAATAGCACATGCGCAGTTTAAGTGATTTTGTACTTCATTTCATAAATAAAATGTTGACGGAATGAAGCTCAAACACACCAGGGTGAAATCTAAATAAAAATCTGTATAAACGTTCAAACTTTTATTGATGTAACTTCAAAAACCGAAAGTAGGTTAATAGGTCAATCTCAAGTTCAGCAAAGGTTAAAGTTGAAATATGAATGCAAAACTATCTATAAAAGCCAAATTATATTAATGTCGCACACAAAACAAGAAAGTAGGTCAAGGTCAAGGAACAGTCAATGTCGATATTGGAATCCAAGCGCAAAACTGTATATGGTCGAAATTGCACTGATATAGCTTCAGAAACAGAAAGTAGGTCAAGGTGAAGGTCAGCCAAAATCAAAGTTAAAATTAGTACATCAAGACATTTGTACATTCGGCAATTACTTTTGAAGTAGAAACTAGACCGATCCCAGATAGGTTTTGTTGTGAAATTGACAAACTAGCTATAGATTTCATTTGGAATGGTAAAAAACCGCTTGTCTCTTTTAATACAATGAATAAAGACAAGGAACATTGAGGTTTTAATTTATGTAGTGTCAAGACATACGGTTAAAATAGTGTATAGAATTATTCATAGCGAAAGCAAAGAATGGAACGCTATAAGTAAAATCATCCTTAAAACTATTGACACACTTAACTGCAGTTACCTTTCATGCACTTTTTCGAGTTTAGAGAATGTTCGTTTGACACGGACTGTTTGAGCATTTTACATGGAAGCACTTAACTGTTGGAACAAATTTATGAAAACATTTAGTCCACTTACAAAAAATGAAATACTATGCACCAGTCTTTTTTTGGAAATCATCGCATACTTCATTGGAAAAAAAGCGTTATTTTTTAAATTCTTTCTCACAAGCGGCATAACGCAAATAAAAGATATATGGGATGTTCAGTCGAAAACTTTTAAAAGCGATGAATGCCTTGGGCCGCAAACTGGTCGACTTTAAAACAAAGCATACCAAATGATTTTATGAATGTATTGAAGGAAGATCGAACTGAAAACAAAAGCTCTAAAATATATATTTCGCTGCATACTATATTAGATCCAAGCGGGAAAAAAATTCCCCCGAACTACTTTAGAATAAAAGCAATAAATACACATTTTATGTCACATAAGTATGTTACACAATCTTCAACAAAGCAAAATGGCAGGATGAAATATTTTAGATAATTTTGATTGGCAAAGAAGCCGGTTAAGCGTACATAGTGCGTATACAACAATGAAAGCCAAACAATTTCAATGGAAATTAATGCACAGTGCAATATTCATTGAACACAAATTTCTTTTAATGTATGTATCGGCTGGTATTTGTAATTTATGTAAAAATGTACAAGAAACGCCACTTCATCTGTTTATTTCATGTCATAATATTAAAAGCTTTTGGAAAGAAACCAACACTTGTAAACATTGCTTTTGTTCAGAAACAAACGACGACCAGTTTGTCTTCTCATGAAATGATACATGTATTGGGATTAACGATCATAAATCTTCGAAGCTTTTCAACACTGAATTTTTTTTAAATAAAATGGCATATCTGGAAGTTTAGAAATGATATAAAATTTTCAACTCATAGTGTCTCAGACCTTAATATATATTAGACTTTTAAAACAGAAAATTACAAGCTATAATAGAAATTGTGGAACTTTGAAAAAAGTGGTAAATGTTTGGTAATTTCAGTCTTCCTTGTTATTTATCGTTTAGTTTTGGGCAAGCTTAAACGAAGAAGACAGTTCTGCTTTTACCATAAATATATGTAGTCGAAGAACCTATAACTCAACCTCCGTTTTTATTTTCGTGATGTTTTTGGTACAAAATTGCGATATGCCAGGAACATGTACTTAAAAAACAACAACCCAGATTCGTCTCTGTAAACAGTATATACAATAATATATATGTGTGTGTACATGTATTTCTCTTATATTATGTCTCTGTTATTGTAAGGATGGTAGGTGATGTTATGGCGGGGATAATAAACGGGGTTACCCCTATGGGGGCCTCAAAAAGAAAGAAAGAAAGAAAGAAAAAGTTAAAGTAAGTTTGGGTTATGTACTGGTCAAGACCAACCTAATTATGCTATATCGTTTGAAGATCAAAAGCCTAATGGTTCTTCAGTTATTGAACATAATAGAACTGATCTTGACATCTGACCCTGTGACCTTAATATCAAAAAGAGGTCAAGTACTGGTAAAGATCAGCCTGTCCTGAAGACTATGGATCTTAACGATTCCGAGTTATTTAACATAATAGCTCCAACCTTGTAATCCTTTTGGCGTGGTTAATGTTTACTCCCGGGACACAATGTGAACAAACTTCGTAGAGGACCACCAGATTGGGGCACAAAGTTTCAGACAACAAGATTTTTAAAGTGCTCCTCTCTTTATACAGGCAGGCGACCACAAGTGCGGGGTCACTTTTGCTCCTAGGGCATGACCTCAATGTTACATACCAACTACCAGTATATAAGCTATAGGAAAGGTTTTCCTATAAAAATCAGTTTTGAGCAGGGGGCATGATTTGAACAAACTTGGTAGGAGACCTCTAGACAATGCGTTACACCAAATGTCTAAACTCTGGACATTGTGTTTCAGACAAGACAATCTTTTAAAAGATTTATTTTTCATTTTGGTTACCATTGCAACACGAGTTCCACAGTGTAATTGGATTCTTTTAACAAACTTGGTAGAACTCTATGCCAGAAGCACCCCTGCCAAGTTCCATCACCATTGGCCGAGCGGTTTCGGAGAAGTTGCTTTCTGAAGCAAATTGTGACCGAACGGATGCCGGACAGACGACGGACATTCAATGATCCTAAGAGCTCACCTTGCCACAACCCAGTTTAGATAAAAATACCCTTGAACATAAGATAGGAAATGATACAATAAAACATGTTTTGTGTTGAAATCAAATGGGCTGTGTTGTCTGTTCAGAATAAAAAATTTGTTGACCCAGTGAGCTCAAATTCCGTCCCATTTTATCCGTACCATGGGGTTCTATGGGATATTTTAATGACCTACTGTAAATGCAAGTAGTATCTAATGAAGACATGTTACAATAAATCTTCCCTGTGAAAATATAGCATGTATTAGACCTTACTGCTTTGTAACACCGGATGCAGCTCCTTTCGAATACAGCTCCCCGGATAGCTGTATTCGGTGCGCATTAATGAATACAGCTCCCCGGATAGCTGTATTCGGTGTGCATTAATGAATACAGCTCCAACACGGACGGTTGAATGAAACTTAGAGGTTTAATGACTTTTTTGTAGGTATTGAAGAATTAATTTCTTTCAATAAAGTTTAACCTACATTTTTTCATACATGACTGTTGTACATAAGGCGACAGTTTAAGTGGTTTTGTAAGGGTGTAAGGACCAATAGACAGACTGATAAGATAACATACAGGGTAGGACAACAGACATATGTTTGCAGAGATGGATCCAAGCTTTCGAACTACAATTTGGTCATTGACTTAAAAGTTTTCGGAACGGCCAAGCTTCTTTCAAATGTGATGGTGATGTTAGGTTAACAATTAATTCCGTTTCTAAATTAGTTCTACCAGATATGCGTTTAAAATATATAGAGAATTAAAAACGTAGCATATTTTCATTGATTGCAGTATTGTCTTTAAAAGTATATTGTAAGTGGTGCTACTGCATTGAAACCGGCTTTGCCATTATGCTTCTTTAACAACTGCTATTCAGAAATCTTAACGCAGTTTACGCAGCAGGTGGTTCAAAGTCAAACGTAGAAAATATATGAATACACATATATTACACATGTACCATCTCCGTATCAACTTCATTTAAATGAATCATTAATAGTTGCCAATCATCGACGGTAGGCAATGTACAATGCAATATGTTTTATTGCTTTAAACATTTTACAATATAACTGACAAAAGCTTAGATACCGGGATAGTCACCATCAGTCGGAGGAAAGATTTTCTTAAATAATTCATTTATTATTGCTTCTATCGGATATGAATGTGAACATTTTACTCTGAATTTTAAAACCTGAAAAGGTAAAATTGCTTCTTTTTAGAGTTAAAAAGCTTTTATTTCGATTTGGCTCTTAATGTTTTATTTAAGTCTTAAATTGAAAAATGACAAAAGACTTACAAAATATTCATTCTGAGATTGATCGTTTCTTCCATTCTTATAGATTTTTTGTATGTTTATCATTCCTTTTATTTTGAGTAAGTAACAATCAGCCTTTTTTTAGAGGTGCTAAAATATTGTTGTTTTTTTGTAATTTTACTAAATTAAGTACTCTTCTGTCCGATTGTTGGTTAAACCGCACTTCACACGTTTATTTAAAAAAGAAGCGGAATACATTTTTTTCTTAAAACAGTTAAAAATGGAATTCGAAATACTTTATATCATGGTTATATTTTGCTGTTGTGGCAAAGGTAAGTCTTTTATTTTTGTTTTTGTAGACAAGCCGCCTATTTGCACAACGCATTTTGACTTAAGACAGTGCATTTTAAATTTGCATATTTGAATTTTGCGAATCTTTTTTTTTGTTTTGTTTTGTTTTTTTGTTTGTTTGAGGACCCAGTAATTGGGTAATCCCGTTTATTTTTCAAAGACAAATATATATACATACATTCATAGCACATTCAAGTTATTTGAAGTATAACGTTCTAATCTGAAAAGAAAAAGGTGTTCCCAAGCAACACAGTTTATGAATGCTCGTCCATTCTATTATCTGTTCTTAGCTACTAAGATCATGGGGTCTATTAATATCTCATATATCCTACGTATTATCAATTCTCTAGTAAAAAACAGTCAATTAATTAAAAATGTCTTGCAAGATTATGAAGGAGTCGAAATGCGAAATGCAAGACTAATGATGTAGGATTTAACTGGTTATGTATTATTCAAGGAAAATAACTCGTATACTTTCATTTTTCCTGATATTATTAGTTATACTTCTTGTATTATTTTAATTTACTAAATCTGCCATTATACTTAGTCTTTTGAGAAACAGAGGGGAATTTTTTTTTTTAAAGTATACAAAAAGCGCTCACAGTAAAAAATATCTCTATTTTTTTAAGTGAAATCAAATAATAGATTCCGCTTATATGCATAAAAACTGATAGGCACATAAAAGGGATTAGGTGTGCAGTACTGAGAAGAACCAGACTTGTAGTGAATACAAAACTACAAAAATTAATCACTATTTGTCATTAATAATAAACATTCGCTCCATTTTTTGTCAAACTTAGGCTTCATGTTTTCTTTTCTTGCAATGTAACGCTCTGTTTCTAACAATAAAATAGCCTGACTCTTAAAAAACTGAAAGCTTGGAACTGAGTTCTGTATCTTACAGCGGTATAAACTATACTTTGCTACAAGAAGTAGGTTCATTGCAGCTTTACTGAATTTCTCGTTACCTAGAATTATGTCCGTCACAGTCCAATTTACATCAATATTTGGACACTTTAAAGATAACCATCTTTTCACCTCCTCCCAAAAAGAAATAGTTGTTTGACAGTCCCAGAAGAGATGTTTTATGGTTTCAGTTTGTTCACCACACAAAGAACACATGCTCACATCTTTGTAATAAATGATTAGTAGCTAGAATTCTATGGTTTATCTTATATTTAAACCATTGTAATTTTGGATCCTTTGTAACTGTAAAGGGAAGTTTGTAAATATAATTCCAGTTGAAGTTGTCATCTAAATTGAGTTCATCATCCCATTTTCTCTTCGAGATTGGGTAAGAACTTGGTCTTGAAATATAATCATAAATTGACCTGCATCCTTTCTTTTCACTGTTAATTACTTTTATGGATAATGGCTGTACAGGATTTTCAATCTTTTTAGCCGAGTTTGTAAACCTCATTTTACCTAAAAACCCTTTAATAGACTCAATAATATTTTGATACTGCAAAAAGTTGGTATTGATGTTAAACTTGTTTGAGAATTCATTAAAAGACATTAGATTTCCAGTATTATCCATAAAGTCATTTACTAAAATCACACCCCTATTAACAAATCTAGGGTAGCAGAAACTATTCCCGCCTATTTGAAACATACAGTTATACCATACAGGCAATGCACAAAATTCACCCCAATTGTTTGGATATTGCTTATTTAAAAGTATATGTCCTATAAAAACATCTCTCCAAAACTGATTTTTAACTGTTCTGATTTTGTTTTTCAAAAAATCGTCTCCAAACTTACTGAAGTCTGAAAGAAAAGGATACTTTTCCTGAACAAAATTGAAGTATTTAGTATTATAAGCTAATAGTCTTCTAATCCATGTCATTTTCAAAGATGTCATAAATATTTCAACATTTACCATTCTGAATCCTCCATAATCATAAGACTGTGTCACAATATTTCTCTTTATTTTGTCTGGTCCTGAATTCCAAAGAAATTTGAAAAAAGACTTCTGTATTAAGCTAATGATTTCTGAACTACTCTGAACTGTATTTCTACCAATAACTTTTCTTGCCTTTTGTCATCTTGTTTCTTTTTATAAGATGAATACCCTATAGTAGTACCTCTTATCTCCATCAAAAGAGTTTCAAGAAATAGTTTATCATCTATGTTAAATCTTATGAATTCATTACCTATGGATTCCAAAGGTTCATCTGAGTCTTGCACATCTGAAGCATATTGTATTTTAATTTGGTTAATAAGACGTTTGATTTTCTCTACATATTGAATTTCTTTTAACAATGAATTATTGAATTTCCAGTATGAGTTACCTTTTTCAAATTTGCCAAACTGAATGCTTAATAAAATCAAGGAATGATCAGTTCTGTAACCTGGTTCAATGTCAACAAAACTCAAATCTGTGAATAAATTATTTGAGATTAAGAAGAAATCTAGTCTGGCTTTTTTAACAGGATTTCTTTTAAACCAAGTATACTGCTTTTCTTCCATGTTTTGCTCTCTCCAGCAATCAATCAGACTACATTCAAGTATCATATCTAAAACAACCTCCCTTGCTTTAGGGTTATTTACATTTACATAGTTATGGCAGTCAATATTTGGGTCCAGAACCAAGTTATAGTCACCTACAACAATACAGGGGTTTTCCAACTGTAAAATCTCATTTTTGATATCTGTGTAAAAATCTGGGTCGTCTCTGTTTGGACCATATACACAAATCATGGTGATATCAATATTATTTACAATGGATGCATGTAAAATAAGTAAATTGCCCTTTTGATCAGTTTCACAATTTTTAAATCTAAACTGAACGTTATTGTTAATCAAAATTGCCACCCCCCTTGACTGACTGCTGTAATTGCTAAAATAACATTCATATCCCCATTGCGTACGGATATAATTAACTTCTTTAGTAAAATGTGTATCTTGTAAAAAATAGATGTTATGTTTTTTCCCTTTCAAATAGTTAAGGACATCTTTCCTCTTCTGACTATCCCCTAGCCCCTGAACATTCATAGAAACAAAGGTTATCTTTTCATTCATTCAGCACAAGCTTATTTACCTTATATGAAAATGGCAATAGTAATCTATCAAAAATATGTATAACTGCTATTTCACTGGCACAAGCCTGCCCCTCTCAGTACTGCTTTGACATACAAAAATAATTTTAAAAAAAATTTGGTAAACAACAACATCTACAGGATGCATTTTCGAATTTTTAAATAAAACAGCTAGAAGGCTGTGTTGTATCTATATATTTTTTGCTTGACTTGCTTATTTATTTGGTATGTAAATCACCGCCTTGGTCAAAATTGTTGAATTATATATGCGACGCGACATGCATGAAACAAAAATAAACAAATCTTACAGCATAACCATATTTACAACTCGGGTAATGAAAAGGAAAATGCTGTACCGTATGTATACTAGTAATCAAGACTGATTTAATTAGGTATGTTAAAGACCGCCTTTGGTCAAAAATGTCTAATTGTATATGCAACGCGACATGTCTGAAACAAAAATAGAAAAATCTTACAGCATAACCCATATTTATAACTCGAGTATTGAAAAAAATCTGCTAGATATACATATACAGTACCATTCTGTATGCTGGTATTAAAACAAAAAATTCCAGTGACTGATTGTATATATAGTAGAAAATCCTGCAAAACGATGCTTAAACAGCTGACTTTTCCTCTCTCCATTATAATCCTAACATAGCTGTTTCGACCACCTATATAAACTAAACAGCATGAATGTGTATCAATTACACCTGTAAATACATATTTATACTTTAGTGTGATCGCTCCGCATCAAAATATCAAAGGTCGTGAACTTTTACTAAAGTTAGTAACAAATACTATAAATAAATATGTGACGTTGCAAACTGATTGTATAGAGAGCAATATTTAAGGAGTGATCATTAAAATCACTGCCACAACATCGACAAAACTCTATATTTGCATATCTAAACAAACTAAACACGTGTATTTCTCTTTTCAATTTAAAGTATGATAGATCCTAACATGAGCTGTACTTCGGCCAACTATATTATAACAATTTCATACTAAACAGCATGAATGTGTATCAATTACGAACCTTTTTCTAAATACAAATATTTATACTTTATTGTAAACGACTGATTTGAAGATTCGCTCCGCATCAAAATATCAAAGGTCGTGAACGTTTTACGAAATAAATGAAGAGAAATTCGTTTTTACAAAGTTATTCGTTTAAACAAATACTATAATTTTTTTTAAAAAAATTTTTTTAAAAAATTTTGTTTTTACAAATAAATATGTGACGTTGCAAACTTTGCGTTTTTACAAATACCGCACTTCGAAAAAATCGTTTACCAATTAACATTTCATTTTCAAGGACACGTGATCATTACGAATTATGTTTTCCACCAATCAAAAATCAACATACCTCGTAAACGTAAGATTTGCATATCTAAACAAACATAAACACGTGTATTTAATCGTTTTGATATAAAACAATTTAAAAAGTAATGATAGATCTAATACAAATGCGAGAAAACAGCTATACATTTTGTGGCAACTGTCTGATTATTGATAATCATATTTCATGACTAACACTGTCTTATGTATTTGTTCAAACAAAACTTATCTATTGTAAGAGTGATCGTGATAAGTCCGTGAGCATGTCAATTTTTATTTATCCCCCCGCCGAAGGCGAAAGGGATATTAGAAATGGTCTTCGTCCGTCCGTGCGTCCGTCCCAATTTTGTCCGGAGCATAACTCCAAAAGTACTTGAGGGATTTTCTTCAAACTTCATACACTGACAGAGCACATTGGGAGGAAGTGCAGTGTGCAAGAAAATAACTCTACCTTGCCTACTTTTAGAGTTATTCCCCTTTTATCAGATTTACTTGAAAAACTTTGTCCGGAGCATAACTCCAAAAGTACTTGAGGGATTTTCTTCAAACTTCATACACTGACATAGCACATTGGTACGAAGTGCAGTGTGCAATAACAATAACTCTACCTTGCCTACCTTTAGAGTTATTCCCCTTTATCAGATTTACTTTAAAAGATTTGTCCAGAGCATAACTCCAAAAGTACTTGAGGGATTTACTTCAAACTTAATACACTGACATAGCACATTGGTAGAAAGTGCAGTGTGCAATAACAATAACTCTACCTTGCCTACTTTTAGAGTCATTCCCCTTTATCAGATTTACTTGTCCGAAGCATAACTCCAAAAGGACTTGAGGGATTTTCTTCAAACTTAATACACTGATATAGCACATTAGTAGGAAGTTCAGTGTGCAAGAACAATAACTCTACCTTGCCTACTTTTAGAGTTATTCCCCTTTATCAGATTTACTTTAAAAGTTTTGTCCAGAGCATAACTCCAAAAGTACTTGAGGGATTTACTTCAAACTTAATACACTGACATAGCACATTGGTAGGAAGTGCAGTGTGCAAGAACAATAACTCTACCTTGCCTACTTTTAGAGTCATTCCCCTTTATCAGATTTACTTGTCCGAAGCATAACTCCAAAAGCACTTGAGGGATTTTCTTCAAACTTAATACACTGACATAGCACATTGGTAGGAAGCGCAGTGTGCAAGAACAATAACTCTACCTTGCCTACTTTTAGAGTTATTCCCCTTTATCAGATTCACTTTAAAAGTTTTGTCCAGAGCATAACTCCAAAAGTACTTGAGGGATTTTCTTCAAACTTAATACACTGACATAGCACATTGGTACAAAGTGCAGCGTATAAGAACAATAACTCTACCTTGCCTACTTTTAGAGTTATTCCCCTTTATCAGATTTACTTTAAAAGATTTGTCCAGGGTGGGGAGCATATCTCCAAAAGTGTTATAACATATCTACTTGCCTTTAGAGTTTTCCCAGATCTGTCCGAAGGATACAAAGACCTGGGGGATTTACTTCAAACTTAATACACTGACATAGCACATTGGTAGGAAGTGCAGTGTGCAAGAACAATAACTCTACCTTGCCTACTTTTAGAGTTATTCCCCTTTATCAGATTTACTTGGTGTCCAGAGCATAACTCCAAAAGTACTTGAGGGATTTTCTTCAAACTTCATACACTGACATAGCACATTGGTAGGAAGTGCAGCGTGTAAGAACAATAACTCTACCTTGCCTACTTTTAGAGTTATTCCCCTTTATCAGATTTACTTGAAAAAAAACATTCCGGAGCATAACTCCAAAAGTACTTGAGGGATTTTCTTCAAACTTAATACACTGACATAGCACATTGGTACGAAGTGCATTGTGCAAGAACAATAACTCTACCTTGCCTACCTTTAGTCAAATAGAAAAATATCATACCTATACTGATAATGAACATTAATACAATTTTGCAAACCTCTTCATTGCCTTATTCTTTTTCAAATTACTTGAAAACTGTAGTCAGCATGACCATAACTATACGGCTTTTTAAGGATTTCCTCTCACCAAGTAAAATGTACGAAAGTACAACCTTCAGGTAACTTCTTCCTGGCGGGGGGATTAACCATGTGTAACATGGCTCTTGTTTTTTTGCCATCATTTAACAAGGCAATGAGCTTGCCTTCATCTGACCAGCAGTTTTTTACTTCCTCTTTTGCGGAGAGTCTTTCAAGAGTTTTTGCATTCTTTAAAGTCAGATCTTCCCTGATGACATAACTTGTCCCCTTTAACTTTTTCCTGACACTTATCACCTTTATTTTGTCTGTTTGTGCGATAAACTTGCAAATAACGGGTCGATTCCCATCTACGCTGAATTTACCTAACCTGTGGGAAATGTCTATGTCCGACACACCTATTGTGGAAATTGCTAGATGGTCTTTGAGTAGCTTGACTACCTTACTTCCCGTGTCTTCAGGCGTCTCATTTTTGTCGGTATCCTCTATTCCATAGATGCGAATACTATTTCTCCTTGTGTATTGCTCTAGATCGTTTATCTGATGTTCATTAAATTTTATTCTGTCATAATTGTTGTTGATTTTCTCATTTAGTTCTTTGTTCCTCTTTTTCAGCTTTTCATTCATTTCAACGACTCTTTGCACTTCTGTCTGTCTGTCACTTTCTGCATTTTTAATTTGTTCTATTTCATTTTGTGAATCTTTAATTTTAGATTTTACTGACCTCAGTTGCTCATAAACCTTGTCAAAGTCTGACTTCATCTCATCACTAATATCTTGTTTCAGTGTTTGTAAGGATGAATTAAATAGATCTTCACTTACTAAACTGTCCAACCTTTTATCTAGGGCCTTTTCAATGTAATTCTTTGAAGCCAGCTCGTTCACTTTTTTCTCTAACCTTGTTACAACCTCCATAAGACCTTTTAAATCTATTTCCGAGCTAGAATTTTCGTTTTCTTTTTTCTTCCCTTCTTTAGACCCATCCTTGGGTATCTTCACTAACAAAGTTTCTATTTTTGTTTGTTTACTACCTTTTTCTGTTTTCTCACCGATCTCGTTGTCTTTTTCTGCTTTATCTTTCTTTTGATCATTTTTTTTAGTTTCTGTATCTTTGGATGCTGCACCCTTACGGGGTGTACTTTCTCTTGAGCTCCCACGTCTACTACTCATGTTTTTCAAAGTTTCTTCAAAGATTGTATATTTACATAACAGTGTCACAGATTTTAACCTATGACAAGTTACACAACGAAAATCGCTCACCAATGTCCGCCATATAAATCCTTTGTCTGAATTCTTTGTCTACTTTATCATAACAAAAAAACAGCCTTCAAAGTCCACTATTTAAAAAAAATCATCACTGTTAGTCCTAGATCTATTTATTTTCTGTCTATACCAAATTCCAAATTTTTTAATGCTTTAAAAACGTTAATAATCCATGTTTTTAACAGCTTACAAAAAAGTGCGTGTTTGTCACGAAAACGACCTCTGAACTCTCGAATTTTGCGAATCTTATTAACAAAATAATAATTATCTTAGTAGCACGTTTAAGATAACAGTTGTACCCGTCAACGCCTGAATTGCCAGTCAGTACAAAGTAAAGACGCCGTGTCGGACAAACCATTGGCGGGGGGGGGTGCTATGCGGGTTCAAACCTTATTCTTCTCCTCTGCATGAAATATACTTTGTCATGGCAAAGAACTCTAAAAAGAATCGCAGAAATTATTTTAAAAAGCCTAAATTGAAAAATGACGATGTCATCAAATATATCATTCAGGAGTTAAACAACAAGAATATTCATACTCTAAAATCCTGCATGCAGATCTGTCAACGAACCCTAAATATATTACCCCTTTTCTTTGTCTTATATGATACATAAACCCTTTTATGTGTATGTGTGTGTTACTTTAGATTTAACACCCGTTTCAACCATATTTCAGTCCCTTTTAAAGGTGGGCATATTACCTAACCATCGTCCCGGGGAAGATCTAGTACTAACATACTATCCCCTGCGAGAAAAATTTCGAATTTCTAACATAAAGAGACATGGTTTACACTGAAAAAATGAGACGTTACAAAGATTTCAAGTCAGTGACTTTAACTACTCAAACACGGCAAGTCAGTTCTTAAAATCATGTGAACATATTTTAAATCATCAACATTTTACAGTCATATACCATAGCCGAAATAAGAATAATGTCCAAATAAAACATGTTTATATCTTACAAGAATTATCTTTAAAAAAGATGGTCGGCGCAATATTGAGTATATAAAAGTGATTGGTATGGCTAGATTTAAAAAAGTTCACCATGACCGGGACTCGAACCTATGGCCATGCACTCACAGAAATGTAAAACCGTGTGCTAACCGGTTACTGGCAGAGAAAGTATAAATACTTTACACTTAAAATTAACATTACTTCGTCACGGGTCGTATCGATTATACAACTCGGACGAGGATGGTGGACCCAAAAAGCACAAATACAATCAAAATTAACATTAGTTCGACGGTTACAACATATTATGTTGATAGATACGACTTTTTACGTATTAAGATTATAAACTCATTCTAGAACGACTGAACCCGCACGAGTATTTTAATGGATTTTCTCATTCGGCATTTTCCAATTAAAATGTGCCTTACAGTGTAAATTTCTCAATTCAAAATATGTTTTACACTTTATTCGTCATTTCATTGGTGGTTGAAAGATTCCGAACCTTCGGTCAAAAGGAGTTTAATACAGCGCAGAATAAAACAAAGTTATACAAACATATTCGTAAAGTCGCGATTCAAATTTAAGTATTTGAATAGCTAACTGACGACTGATTTGCCCTTCGCAATTTGCAATTTGACTAGCGAACTAGCAACCAACCTGCAGTTCGAGATAAGCAGCTGTTAGTTCGAACTGCTAACTGGCAACTTGTCTGCAGTTCGCAATTTGAACCAGAAACTGGCAACACGCGTGTTGTTCGTGACTGGCATTAGACAGATTTCGGTTCAAATTGCTAACTTTAAACCAGTCATCAGTTCACGAAACATGAAATGCTAATATCAGACCAGTTTCCAGTGTGCGATTCGAGTTAGAATTGCGAACTGCGAATTGCAAACCAGGCGTCAGTAAGTAAATGAATTGTGAATAACAAAATGCAGACTGGATATAAATTCGCAGTATGCGAGTATAACTGTGAACGTCAGCCCGGTTAGCTCAATAGGTAGAGCACGAGACTTGTAATCTCTGGGTTAAGGGTTCGATTCCCGGGGCTGACCAACTAAAATTACTAACAGTCTTTCGGATGAGACTTAAACGGAGGTCCCATGTATGGGTGCTATATACCTTGCATGATAAAGAACCAGGGGTGTCTCTGGAATTGGGACGCTTTCTGTATCTTGCACTATCCTCCGAAACCTAAAATAACTAACCTCTTCTGGGGGCGTTGGTCATATGGGAAACCGATACCAACGATAAAACCGTAATGTACGATATAACTGTGAACGGATTACCAGTCGCTACTGTGCAGTGTAGTTGCCAGTTCGCGGCTCTAACAGGGAACTGCAAGTCAGTCGCCAGTCCGCAGTTAGAAGAGAGAACTACAAACCAGTCATCAATTCGTTATTTAAATCTCAAATTGCGAAGGGTAAATCAGCCGCTAGTTAACTACTCGAATCGCGAGCTGCAAACTGAGACAGCTGTTGCCAGCTCGAAATTCGAACTTCTAACTACTCGAATCGCGAGCTGCAAACTGAGACATCTGTTGCCAGCTCGAAATTCGAACTTCTAACTACTCGAATCGCGAGCTGCAAACTGAGACAGCTGTTGCCAGCTCGAAATTCGACCTTCTAACTGCAAAACACCTTTACAAATACGGTACAATACCATTTCATTGTTTCAATTTTGTAGGAACTGCTTGTAACATAACTGAAAGCACTTTTTTAATCTAAATTTATTTGCAGAAGCCCTCAATAAAATGGGGTGTAATCTGATAATGGCTCTGTCGGTCGTGATACTAATTTCTCTGGCGTGGGAGCAAGTAGGTAAGTCATTTGTACAGTCAGCTCTTATGATACATAGAATTATACAATTGTGCAATTTTTTTATATAAGTGACCTGTGTGTTTCATATGTTTTAGCCTAAGTGGGTAAAGAATCAACTTAATTAGATGAGGCAAATTTAAGAAATCAAAAAGGTATGTTTTTCAATAAACATAACAAACATAAATAAATATTTCGATGTGGTCATTTCATAAGGTAAGTTACTCTTGGTAGCAACGATATCAGATACACGTTATATCAACTGAGGGATCTGTTACATTGTCTACCCGTCTCTAGCGTACGGATTATCATTTCACGGCTGAGCCGGGCCGGGGCGTGATAATCGACACGCAAGACGCTTAATAGCACGAGTGCTATCGTGCGACTGCTCAGTCGTGAATTAACGTCTATAATACATATGTTGAACCGTATATGTTCCGGAACGTATATATCACACGTGTGTGATATATTCGACCGTAAATATAACACGTGTTTAATATATTCGTTTGGTCATTTTTGACAGTTTACACCGAACGTATATGTCTTTTTCACACGAGTGATATATTCGGTCGAATTTTTCACACGCGTGATATATTCGATCGAATCTTTATCACGTTTGATATATTCATTCTGGTCATTTTGACAGTTTACACCGAAACTTATTTGTGATACTTTAGTGTATAAAACTACTAATTATACTTTTGTAGGATGTGGGTGGCAAGGCACCCGGCCCTGGGCCGTTTGCCGGAGCCGTTGTAATTTTTGTATATTTGGTAAAGAGCGGGTAATCTTTAAACCAGAATTTAGTAAACTTTCTGTGAGTAAAAAGCCTTGGTTTGATGCCAATTGTTTTACTTTGAGAGCCCAATTTAAGAGAGCTAGGAATTTATTCTTAAAAAAAAACTAATGTCAATTTAAGACAAGATTATTTACGTTCGAAAAACAACTACAATCAAACATTACGAAATAGTAAGAAAAAATATGAGCAGCGGAGCTAAAACCCTCACAATTTAAGCAAGTCGCAATCACGTAAGTTCTGGAAAAAAGTTAGAAACCAATATGCAAAAAATCCCGTAAAAGCTAATGAATTAAACAATTCTGAGTTATTTACCCATATTAAAAATCTATATAGCTCTGAAACGAACGACAGGGAACAAGTACCTACTCAACCTCTTATAACAGATGATGATTTAGATGGCGCTATAACCGTTACCATTACGGGGGGTTGTGAATAATAAACATTCCTATAACTATAGCAGAAATTAAAGATGCAGTTTTCTCACAAAACAATAATAAAAGCGCAGGTATCGGTACTATTATTGCGGAAATATATAAGCACTCTTTTGATGTTATTTCGCCCTTTTTATTGGTCATTTATAATAGAATTTTTGAAGATGGGGAATACCCAAAGAACTGGGGAGCAGGTATTATCGTCCCGATTTTCAAAGGAGGGAACGTTGAAGATTCTAAGAACTATAGAGGAATCACTCTGATAAACATTTTTATAAAAATTCTTCGCCATACAATGGCTGGACAGATTGTTTACTGAAAATATTAAATGAGATCCCTGAGTGATCAGAAATCTCGTTTGGTATCTGAGACACAGTCAAAGTCATGAATATTCAATAGCAAGTAATCAACGACACTTGACCAATTCATTGAATGATATGTAAATTTGCCTATGCCATAATCTTTATGCAATCGACCGTTACCTATGACGAAGGTCGTTGATTGGCAAAGCTTAATCAAGCGCCTCCCATTTCTATCAAGTACCCTATCGTAAGATTCTCGAGTGGGAATTCACGAATGGTTTGACAACATGTCGTCTACATCAATGTACATGTCATAATCTAGGATTTCAGAGATATCGGAGGTGCGACCATTAAAATCTCCTGTAACAAAGCATTTACCCTGCAGTCTATACTTCTCTAAGCCAGTTTCAATCACTTCAAAACAACCTGTTTATATCATGCATTTTGTAAAAACGAAATAAGATTTCGTAAAAACCAAATAACATTATTTCGTTAAAATGAAATAAAAACATTACGTAAAAACGAAATATATAGAGGATAAATGTTGGTTTCGATGTAACTCACCGAGTGGGCACCAAAAGTGATATTTTCTCTACCATCTATAAGCTCTATTTTTCTTGAGTTTGTTTCAATAAAATGATGAAAATCGCAGGAAACGTCATCAGAAAGCAAAAAATTTATGACGTCATTTTAACGACGTCATCGACGTATCGTTTCCAACATTCTTAACGCTCGCTTTACTTTTAATGTTAATCTGGGTAGAAGATTTTGATAATTTCACTGAGTGAACAGTGAGTTTATCAGGATATAATCCACCGTTATTTATCGATAAACATCCGAAAAACATAAAATACTATTTCGTAATTACGAAATACATTTTGTTTTAACGAAATCTTATCTCGTTTTTACGAAATGTATTTCGTAATTACAAAATAAAATAAAACATTTCACATGTCACTTCACGAGTACCGTAAAAACGTATCATTTGTGAGAAATAGAAGAAACTTGTGCATTGTGGCTCCACTAAGAGTAGAAAATGTAAACAATTTTTGAAATTTTATTGTCTTATTTGAGCGTTGTATAAGTAACAACATATCAAACAATATGTGTGAGCGTGGCAGTTCTTTCCCTTGCACTTATCTTATACGTGTAAATTTAACTGACGGTTGATGTAATATAACCATATAATTATCTATGCCATTAAATCAAGATGTAGGTACCTTTCTCTTGTGTATTTCGACAGTTAATCATCAGAACGTTTTTACGTACTCATGTCAGTGTCGCGTCTTTAATATACTACGTTTCACAGAATTAGAAATGCAAGTGAATGCTTCGTATCAAAACTTAATTGTTGAAGCTTGGAAGTCGTACAATGTACAGTGCACAACACTTTCATCGATTATCGAAATTATATAGATGTTAATTCATCTGAACTAAACAGCTATAGATCTACCAGCTTAGCTTAGAATAGACAGCATTTTCAATTGATAAAGCAAAATGATCCTTTTTTCAAAGGCGGCGACAGTTACAGCAGTGGCGGCGACAGTTACAGCAGTGGCGGCGACAGTTACAGTAGTGGCGGCGACAGTGGCAGTAGTGGCGGCGACAGTTACAGCAGTGGCGGCGACAGTTACAGCAGTGGCGGCGACAGTGGCAGTAGTGGCGGCGACAGTGGCAGCAGTGGCGGCGACAGTTACAGCAGTGGCGGCGACAGTTACAGCAGTGGCAGCGACAGTGACAGCAGTGACGGAGACAGTGACAGCAGTGGCGGCGACAGTTCCAGCAGTGGCGGTGACAGTTCCAGCAGTGGCGGCGACAGTGACAGTAGTGGTGGCGACAGTGACAGCAGTGGCGGCGACAGTGGCAGCGACAGTGACAGCAGTGACGGAGACAGTGACAGCAGCGGCGACAGTGACAGCAGCGGCGGAGACAGTAGCAGTAGTGGGGGAAGCAGTAGCAGTAGCGGGAAGTGCCGAGGCGGTCGTAGAAGCAGTAGTTCAGATGATGATCCCTCTAGTTCAGGTAATGTGTATTATCTGCTTGTTATGCAGCTAGGCAGTCCAAAAAGAGGCTAAAAATTATTCTTTCTCGAACTATCCTTATGTCTTATGTCAAGATATTTTATTACGAACTACGCAGGATTGTTTTCTTGATGTTTTAAAGTTGTATTCAAAATGTTGAGAGATAAGTATTAAAGTGAGGAAGAAAATGAAATAAAAGGGAATCAAGAAATGATTAGAATTTTATCAATCTTACTGAGTATTTGTTTTTAGGACCGAATGAAAATGCATTTATAAAAATCATTATATGTACAAATGTACATGCGATTGTAATGAGTTAGCTAGGTTTACTATATATCTGTGCGTACGAAATTAATGCAAAAATCCTCATAACGAATACACAGCAAATACTGATTTTGAAATAAAAAGTCAAGATTTTTACTTAAAGAATTTGTTTACACTTGTTTCCAATTGTTTCCAATTACTTTCAAATTGTTACTTCAAATTGTCGTTTGGTTTGTTTCCAAATCACGGTTAAAATAGTCACAGATTACTATGCTACAAACGTTTGATACAATAAATTGACCAAAAAGAGTTTTCCCCAAGGGTATAATATAAATTTATTTAATGCAACGTAAATGACACTCTCCGAAAGTTTAGAATAGAAGAACGGTATCTGCTTCTTTGTTTATGTTGAGATACAACAGTTTTACAGTCAATCGTGTCATAATTATCCTTGTTAATGGCCATGATGCCGTTAACGCCAGAAGCGAGAAAACAGATTAAAGACTGTCCTAGCATACTATGGACGTTTTTGTAACTGTATCAATTTTGATTTTCAATTTGCTTATTAGTTTGCATAAACTACAAACAGAATGGACATCTTATAAGATGCATCATAATTTAAATGTTTATAATATATTGAATATGATCCATAGAACTTTATCTCGATCTGATGATGAAAAAATTAAAATAAATATGTGGCACAATTACAAAATCATATTTAAGATTCAATCTTAATTTCAATTAGTAAGTGTTTTGCTACATGCACTATGTTGTAGTTTGTAGTAAAGTGTTGGCAGTAAAAGTTGTCAGCACTAGTTAAAAGAGTTCCCGTCATCCAAAGTGGTGAAGGTATAGCTTACCATACCAGCTGTAAATAAGTTACTGTGACGGAAATTGCTTGATATATGTCTGAAAGCGGCTAGTTCGATCAACTGTGATATACCGGGAGCGCTCGATATGGTTTTAGTGAAGTTGATTTGCAGCCCAACATAAGCAGATGAGAATAAGACGTTCATACGGTGGATTTAAAGTTCTTAGCTCATTAGTCTATGCAAAGAATTGATCAAACATTAACCGAACTTGACAGATTATGAATTCGTCGGTCGTGATGCTTAAACATTAATAAAACACATGTCATTTTAGATTCATCGAGCTCAAGTTCTGGTGATGATTGCTGTGAAAAGGACAATGACTGTAATGACCGTTTACGTATATGTGTCAACAATACGTGTCAATGTAGTCCTTTGTACGTTGATATTAATGGAACATGTACTCCATGTAAGTATTCGCATATTTCACTGAGCTGTACAGAATTGAAGAGTTTTGCTTTGTGACAAGAGCGTATTAGTCTGTATCAAGAATTTCGTATGATTGTCACCTTGAAGGCCTAAAATGATACCGTTAAGTTCGTATCAATATTTTCCACATACTTGTCATAGTTAAAATAAAAAGAAAACATGCTTATTCGTCTTCTTCAATAGTCACTCCATAGTTTTTCTCCTAGTTATGATACTTGATTTGTCTGGAAAAAGTGACTGTACAAATTAATATACAGGCTTTCAAATATATCCGTAAAGTTGGTTTGCAGTTCGCAGTTCGCGATTCGAATCGCGAACTGCGAACTGGCAACTAGTCTGTAGTTCGCAGTTCGAACTGCAAACTGCGAACATGTTTGCAGTTCACAATTAGAATCGAGAACTGGCATCCAATCTTCATTTGAGACTGGCAAAGTAGTTTGCATTTCGTTATTCGATTAGGAAACTCATGTTAGGTTTGCAGTTCGCAAAGTTAGTCGGCAGTTGGCAACTTGAATCGCGAACTGCAAAGCAAACTGGTTATCAGAACTCAATTCAACTGGCAACTAGTCTGCAGTTTGCAGTTCGCGATTCGAATTTCGAACTGCAAACTGCAGACTTGTTGCCGGTTCGCAGTTCGCGATTCGAAATGCGAACTGCAGACAAGTTGCAAACCAGTCACCAGTTTGCGATTCGAATAGCGAATTGGGAACTGTCGGCTAGTTCCCAGTCCTAAATATATGATGTTTGACATAAGATTGTTCAAGTTCGCAAGTCATGATTCGTATTGCGAATTGCGAACTGCGGAGAAGTTGCCAATTCGCAGTTCGCAATTCGAATTTCAAACTGTAGAAATGCAAACCAATCACCAGTTTGCGATTCGGATAGCGAATTGGGAACTGTCGAATAGTTCCCAGTTCTCAGTATGATGAACTGTCGGCTAGTTCCCAGTTCTCAGTATGATGTTTGAATAGAGATAAGCTGCAAGTTCGCAGTTCATGATTCGTATTGCGAATTGCAAACTCCAAACTAGTTGCCAGTTCGCAGTTCGCGATACGAATTGCGAACTGTAGAAATGCAAACCAGTCACCAGTTTGCAATTCGAATAGCGAATTGGGAACTGTCGACTAGTTCCCAGTTCTCAATATATGATGTTTGAATATAGATTAGTTGCAAGTTCGCAGTTCATGATTCGTATTGCGAATTGCGAACTGCAGAGAAGTTGTCCAGTTCGCAGTTCGCGATTCGAATTTCAAACTGTATAAATGCAAACCAGTCACCAGTTTGCGATTCGATAGCGAATTGGTAACTTTCGAATAGTAGTCACAGTTCTCAGTATGATTTGAATAGTGATTAGCTCAAGTTCAGTTCATGATTCGTATTAAGAAATGCGAACTGCGACTAATTCATTAGTTCCAGTTCGCGATTTTAATTCGAACTGCAAGCTATAATCAGTTGCCAGTTCGTCGAAAAGCGAACTGCGAACTGTACAAACTGCAAACCAACTTTACGGATATCTTTCAAATGACGTAATCTTTAAAAGGATTCCGATGACAAACACAATTTCCATTTTTAAGACAATTTTGACATAAATGTACAATAGTGAATACCATCAGAAGACAATAATTTAGTTTTGTCAATGTTCAAATTAATTTTGTTAAGATCGGTTTTCGTTCAGTGATATGTAACAAGCATGAATGGCGATAGGTTCGTTGTAGATCATCGTAGGAATGGCTTTTTATAATATTTACATGAGTCCAGAAATGAAATAATTGGTGATTATTTCATCCTGTCCAGATATATAACTGTATTGTATTGTTTTCTTCTTGATAGGAACATAATCTGTTGTCTGTATGACGAATTTTAAATAATAACTAACTTTTAATCAAACTGCTAGTGAAGATGTATCCTCACGTTGATAAACATGAGGCAATGTTCAAGCAATGGCAAAACTAGACTTGAAATTGCACCAAGATTTATAAATGAAAAACATAATATACTTTAAAAAATTTACTCATTTATGCAAGTTGCAATAAATTAATAACCTCTGAGCGCAAACCTCAACCATCTATCATGCCAACAAGTCACAACCAGTAGAAGTTGTGGAATCCACTTACTTAAAGGGCAGTGGATTAGCTTTTGTGATTGGACGGGTCGTACCGATTATAGCCTCTGCATATATAGAGGTTGGTGGACCTAATAAGCACAATTGCAAACAAACAAATTTGTGACCGGTGCAGAATGTCATTGATGTAGGAATATTACATTGAATAACAACTATCGGGGGGAATCAAAGATATTGCATTACTTAATGTGTTTTTAATAACATTTTCCTTTGGAAGTGTCCTGTATTGGCGAACCCTGTAACGTAACTGATCAATGCAAGGGTGAAAATGTTAAATGCGACGAGGAGCGAAATATATGCCTGTGTGAAGAAGGTTTCCTGTTGACTCAAGAAGGAAAGTGTGTCAATTGTTCAACAGGTATTCGTATAATAATTTCTGTTATGATTAATGACGGGATGGCCTACAGTATTCGTCAGTACTTAAGAGTGCTGACAGATGCGGACGTTTTCATTGTGAATAGTTCATTAAGCCACTGATTCTGTTTTAAATTGGCATTAGTCCTTATAAAATGAAGTTGTACTGTAAGCTTTTAAGTGTTACATCCATGTAAATGAAAGCTTAGCATGCCAAATTTATGACACAAGCACGCATATGTTGAAAGAAACTACCCTTACGCAAATTTAACAGTAACAGTTTGTCCTAAAATCTTTAGACAATGATGACAATGTACTAGAAATAAACAACAGATAAATATAGCAGCATTGTTATTTGATCAGCTTATTTCAACTACTTTTCCAGTGGACTTTAGAAATTACACAATCCCGTGTCCAGAGGCGAAATTATGTGAAGAATGTGAGGACGGTTTTGTGAGGGTTGATGACGAATGTGGTGAGTTTTCATTCGTAAACTTGTAAAACTGTCCTAAAGCTAACTAAAATACATTTGTTTACATCTTATTCGTAATAAATTCTGAATGAAGAAGCATAATTAATTAGATCAAAAATCCATGACACTGTTTTTGTAAGCAGAAAATATGTATAAAATGCATTTACAGTACCGGGTTTGATCTAAAGATGTATGCTTTGTTATTTTGTAAGACAACATATTAAATTTTGAGGCTAATTTCAGTATGTGAGCACTGGCACATTCAATCGCTTGTTCTGTTATTTTTGTTTAGAAAGTATTTCCAAATTGTAAAGACATACACATAATTCGTAAACACTGCAAAGAAGATATAAAACATTTGAAGACGTTTTCGTAAAATATTTCAACAAAGAGTCATATTTATCTTCTTTTTTTACAGTTTGTCTTAATGTGTAAGCTTAAATTAAATTGTTGAACCTCCATCCGGGAATACATTGATCTATACAGTAAATTCCGTATAAATAAGCTTCGAATGTATCAAAATTCCGGATATAAGAAACACATTATCAGGACCCGACATTTTTTTACGTATATAATAAAACTCCGGATATAAAGAACACATATAAATGGTCCCAGGGGGTTGTTTTATAATGGGTTTACTGTAGTTATGGAGTTATTTTACTCTGAAAATTTCA
>JAFMSR010000012.1:33473079-33502331 GCA_022818135.1 Saxidomus purpurata
TTCCTACATCGTTGAAGAGGTCCTTCTCATTTCTTGTAAGTATTTACATCAGGAATCCTTCACAATTATTGAATCTGCAAAACAGAAATCCCTCCAAAGACGTAGTCATGTACATCTATATTACATTTTACATAATACTACACAAAGTCCTGTTCTGAAATAATTTGATGATTCTGACAAACTTTTAATCACGGAGAGCTCAAGGTTGGCTAAAATTATGAAAGGTGTAGGTCGTTTACCCGGAGAAGGTCAACCATAAGCATTAATACGCTAGGGGTGTTCAAAACGCGTATTATAAACTTGGCTCAGATAGAATCCAGTGTACAATATCAAACGAACTTAAAGTCCCATGATCCCTTTGAATTTTCTGATATAGTAACCTGAATTTATTGACTGGATAATGATAGAGCCGCGTTCTATTCATTTTAAAACAATATTGACATATGCGTTTCGCATTAAAGCTGTTTCTTAAAGAAAAAAAAAGATTGCCGGAAAGTCTTATTAAAAAAATCTGCACCATGTTTCTAATAAATTCTTATCGATTTAAAAAGCAATTTTAGGAATGTTTTTGGTACAAAGAACGGTCATTTCTGTCATTTTTTATCTTCCTTGATCGAATAAGAGAATATGATCCTGGGACTTTAACTTAAACCAAACTCAATAGCGCCGGATGTGTTTTGTCGCATATGATTCATACTTGTGATCAGCCCTTGCCGTTTTCGATTTTGGAATTCTAGTTTCTGCACTCACCCTTACCTTTTCTTCACAGATTCTGTTTATTCATAGGATATAAACCGGAGTAATATTTATAGGATTATGTGCCCTATTATGTCAAGAGAATCCGTGTATCAGACCCTAGCTCTTTACGAATACACCCCTTTGCTCTCTAACGTGCCGGACGGTATATCACTTATCTGCACGAGACTACTTCCGGTCTTCTAGCCAGTACATATCTAGATGGGTGTCAAACACTGAATTTTTTTTCTAAATGTCCATGGCGAAGGCCGGGATTCGAACCGGGGATCTCTTAATTGGTAACCCAGATCGATAACCACCCCACCATCGCACAACCCTATACTTCATAAATTTTATATTGTCTTTGAAAAAACGTCGTTTTGCGGTGTTCAATACCGCTTTTATTAAAGGACGGTTCCAAAATCTAATATTCTGTTCCGAGAATATATCTAAGTAAATGTGTTTTGTTTGTTGTTTTGAAGCAGCTTCCATAAATGCATGGAATGTAAAATCTATTATGATATCAACTTTGTTACAGACCTCTTGCAAAAATCCCAGTTTTCCGTAACATGTGCTACATGTATTGTTTTACCTTTGATAAAGATACAATCGATATACACGGTGAATGACCCTATTTCCTTTAGTGCAACACGGTTATAATTTTTTATTACTTTGAATTTACATATTACTCTGCTAAAGATTTGATAGTAAACAAAGTTTGCCAGTGCTTTTAAAGCAGTAAAGTTTGCCAGTGCTTTTAAAGCAGTAAAATATATATGATAATGACACCGGACCAGCTTATCCCGGCTATAGAGCTTTTCCCAGCCCGACGACAAATATTTATAACTTGTAGATTCTAGTTGGGTGTCATGACGTAAAACAGTGACAACTGAAAACAATATAAAATATCCAAGATATATTTTATCATATCAACTCATGTTGTATGATGGTCAAACGGTAAATGCCATTCTAAATAACTAATAATACTAATAGTATCTAAGGTTATAACCAGTGTAAATTACACAATCTATTTTATTGTTTTACAAAATACAACATCTTACATATGCTAATATAAATACAACACTTATTGTTTTATTTACTTCTATAACTGTTTATGAAATAACATAATTGTACTAACCTGAAAACAATATAAAATATCTAAGTTACAATTTATTATATCAACTCATGTTGTATGAGTGCAACGATGCATTGCTCTTACCCTGGTCATTGATACAACACGACATGGGTGAGTTGTTAACACAGGTTAGTAAATGGGAGTAGCAATAGAATAACGGTACTATAATATTAAGGTCTGCAACCCTGCAGTTCTTCTTATTTGCCGATACCATTTAAAGCGCCTAGATCAGCGATCTACAATCAAATAATACTTTGATAAAGTTTATTGTTATAGGGTAACAAATTCCTTATGTTACAACGCGTTGCAGTTGGCTTTGCCCGCTAGCTATTTTAGCAATCAATATAATTACAATCTTACGTCACACAAAGGCGAATCTGAAACTATTAATAGAGCATGTAGATATCGGTTAACTCCTCCCCTCCGTTCTTTCATTGAAAAGGTCAAATAGGGGCGCATACGATCAGTCTTTATTTGATTCTGACGTTACGTTCCGAACGTGGAAAGAAAAATTGAAAGTCATAACAGAAGCAGTATCGGATAAAGTATATATTAAAGTGCCATTTGGTAAATCGGCGGAGCCAGGTGTACACTAATTGATGAAAGTTTCCTAAAACTTAATGAAATAAACTATGGAAGTTTTATTGCGTACCTCAACGAATAGCCAAACTAATTGCACGCAAGTGCTTTTTGCTACATACGATGGCCGCCCTTCGCAAAGGCAGACTAGATGTAATATCAGTTTGTAAAATTGTTCTGTCTTGCAGTCGAAATATTGAGGCTACTCCACGAGGTAATACATGTGCATAAAAAAATAAAAATAAAACACATTAACAGCGCACTTTTAAAGTAAGCAAGATTAAAATGTTATCCCAATACTGCAAATAGATCTAAAATGTCTGGGCTAGGTAAAACAGGACTTTCGTACAATATTTATTCGTTTTAATTTTTTTCCCTCAACATTTCGGCTAGCCTGTGGACAACCTGGACCCGGGACAGAAAAGCCGCTTGTCTGACAGCAGAAAGTCCTGTGCCAGACATGTCGGACCCCCTCTGTACTATGGGATGGACATATACAGCAGCGTCCAATAGTCTAGTTAATTTGGTGTTTCAGTGAGACCCCTTTCACAGATCTGTTATTTATAACTAGAAGGTGAACAACTTGAAAATATCAGCCTATAAAATCGGTTTGCCTTCGAAGTCGAAATAGTTAGACTAGCACTCTACCAAGTTCTCATATAATATTATGTACAAATGTACATTAAATGTTGACTTTCCGAGAGCTTCTTAATTGTGATTTTACC
Source organism: Saxidomus purpurata (assembly GCA_022818135.1). Taxonomy (NCBI): domain Eukaryota; kingdom Metazoa; phylum Mollusca; class Bivalvia; order Venerida; family Veneridae; genus Saxidomus; species Saxidomus purpurata. The sequence goes on from JAFMSR010000012.1 coordinate 33,476,254, forward strand.
GATTTGAAAAACAATAACACTGAACATAAATTAGTACGCATGAGTATATCCAGGATATATAATATTATTGTGTATATTTTACTTCAGTGACACTAACGACACAGCGGTCAGTGCAAAACAAAATGTTTCACTAAGACTGTCGTTTTCCCGCAGATTCTTTAAATATGTTTTCTTTATCATTCGTCGAATGTTTCTTCTTCAAAATGTGAAAAAAGCCGAAATAAATTTACAAAGTTTTGAGTAATCGTGTAACTCTGCAGTCATGTGTCCAACATTTCGCTCATGTATGGCTACGGGCGGTAAATTGGATTGGTCAGGCAAGATGCAGTATCCAACACTCATCTACAGATTTTTATATTGGTTGGAATAAAAAAGAATTGAAATGCATGTAAATATATGAGATAAAGTGAAACAAATTAGATAATCGTTATTAATCTACTGGTCTGACTGTCATGTCTGCAGTTTCATTTTTATGGCCGGAGTAACTACGCCCCTGTTCATTGATTTGTATTTTTTTGTTAAACTCAACGCCCCGACCGCACGGCTTTTAAAGTAAAAACACTGTTCACAAGGGAAAATTGTCGAGTTCACTGTCGGCAGTAGAGAGGGAACTTGGGTATGATAATACAACGTCCGTACAAGTAAAGATTTTGGCAGATGCACTGATTATGTCAGTACGTACGGCATTAGATACTTAGTATGTCAGCAGACTTCCTTACCTTTTGTGGCGACGCTCTGCGAAATAAAGGAGTTCCAGTACCGCCGGAGACAAAAATATTTTTCACGCATCGATGTACTCAATTATTGATAATTTCGTCAATTTAATTACTTTCGTTGACATTTTGTTCCACTTTGGCAAACAAAATTGACAAGGCGAGTTGAGAAACAGACTGAAAAACGCATTTTATGAAAAATGTATCACAATATATTTTTTCAACAGACGTCATTATGAATTGCGTAGGATAACATGTTACTGCAATGGAATTCCGATGTGTAAAGTTCCGCGAACATAATTTACATGTAAACTAAACGGTCTACACTTATAAATGCAATGATACCGTAGCTCAATCGCTGTAATTGAAGGAGATCTCTTTTAAAAGAGTATATATTAATCAACATTTTAAATAAAACAGAAGATCTATATAATTTATCTCGCAGTCACTACAAAATACGCGAAGAAACCTATATTTAACATTATTAAATACTGTTTGTCACTTGCATTAAAATTACCATGCGGGTTTTTGGGCGGAGCAAATTGACGACGTGAGAAAGAAGCTGGACGCTCGCACCTAAATGTCCTTGAATGGGGAGGAGTTAACCTATAAACTAGCTCTAATAATAGTTTCAAAATTGCGCTATGAGTGACGTAAGATTATAACTGTATCGATTGCCAAGATAGCGATCGGGCAAACCCAACTGCAACGCGTTGTAATAAATATATAGAGTTATCATGAATTAATACTGGTTGTTGTTTTGTTTCACTCCTCAACACATTCATAGAATCAAGTGACAGCTTTAAGTCTAAGTATCCGTTCCTATGTGTAACTCAGTTTAATTCAAAGGCCTATACATTTCTAGTAGGTGGGATGTGCATGTTAATGTCAGTGTTTGTCTCAATCGGTAACTTGTATGGTACTGCTCATCACAGAAAACTTCTGTGTTAACCAGGCCACATTGAATTGAGACCTAAGACATGGATATATTTTGCTAATTGTATGGCAGTCCTGTTCCTAATCGATGAAGCTTTTTATAGAAATGAATTAAATGAGCAAACTGTTCATAGCCTGAGTCAGTCAAACATACCCTTGGCTTGACCTTTTGTTCCATTTTCTTTCACAAACATTACGTAATTTATTAACTGATTCATAACATCAGGCATGGTGGGTTTTTCGCATATCTAGTGCTCTTGATTTGTTTTGAAGTAAATATTTATTGTAAAGCTTAGGGATCAGACATTTATCTGTGTGGTTTAATTATGCTTTGGAAATTACTGATCAAGTCAAGCAGCGAGCAAGACACATCATACAGACACTGTTTTGAAATAATCGTTGTTGTTGCAGGAGTTTAATGCCCGTTCCAACTTTGGTCATTGTAACTGGCGGTCGGTTTACCAACAATCGTTCCTGGGTAGAACTAGTACTAGACTAGATGGTCAGTAGCATGGGGCATGGCCTTTAATCTATTAGAGGTTACAGTGATCTCAAGTCAGCGACTCGACCACGGAGGCGGTTTGTAGCTCATACCACATTAGTCAGAAGCACTTACTGACCAATTTAGATTGTCTACCCACAACCTGTGTTGGCGAATTTCGCTTATATCAATATGCAAACAGCAGAGAAGTTGACAGGACATAACATTTGTAAATCATAGTACCAGACGTCTGTTCTTGGATGGTTTGTTGATTATAATAGAGCCATTGAAAATGTGTCTCTAACCAAGTACCAAATAAAACAGTGGAGACAAGTGAGTTATGTAAACTATGTCTGAGGAAGGGGCAAAAGAGTAAGAGCTCCGCTTAAGGTTCCGTTCTCTAAATCCTTTCAAATGTTTCACTTGAATGTGTTATTTTAAACGGACATACCCTATAACTTATGTCGACTTAATAACCTCAAAAGAATAAATAATATAATCTTTGGAAGTATATTTATTTAACCTAAAAGTTTCAGCTATGAATTCCCAGTCATCATAAAATCAGCGGTTTAAAATACACTGCAGTACCGTAAACCATTCAGTAGTCTATGTAGAGTTGTTGTTCTACAATTAATGGGTGGATGCGGTTCATTAAAAAAAGCCTCTATATTGATTAATTGTGGTAAAAAGAGGCATTTTTGCCATAGGCTCTTCTTTGAAATTGTATTTATTTATCATTTTACGTTCATTTAATCTATGTTTCGAAAATATTATCTGTTAGATGTAGGGAGTGCCTGTTTAAATTCTACTGTTCTTGTGAGTTTTTACAGACACTGGGATAAAGGGTGCAACATAAATGTCTCATTTCGTTGCAAAACAAGGAAGACAATCGTTCAAAACATCAGTGAAAGTGGTTGTATTCTATTCAATGTTTATAGCAATACTGATATAAAGGCTACTCCCACCCTGTCATATATGACACTAACTTGTCTTTAGTTCCTCTATGTCTTAATGTGATACATACCTAAGTCAATGCTTATTTCGGCAATTGTTTTGTCACAAACCAAGGAGAGACGTTAGATAACCACAGCAAACACTCCTTTGCAGCCAAACATGTCAGTACAGTACTTAGTCTAATGTTTAGATGTGTTCAAGTGTAAATTCATCTTATGTTTTCCCGGGTTTCTAACAATTGTTTTAAGAGATAAAAGAATGTTGCATTGCATTAAAACAAAGCTAATTTAAAAGGTGAAGAAATGTGTTTTTGTGACACAAAATACAATTCTGTTTCAGAATTGACCGGATGTGGCTGATGTAGTGCTGTATGGTATCAGAGAGGAAACAGTTATTTCGGTGCAGCTGATCTGTAGCATCAGACAGATCTTACAAATTGGCAAGTAATCATTATCTATCGAGAAGAACTCACACCTATTTTGTAGACCTGTGTGTTTCAAGCTCCAAATGTTGCAGTACATACTTCCTGATCCAGTTGCATATGGTTGGAAGTTTTGAGCCTATGTCTAGCAAATTGATTCTTTATTTGTATTTGCAAAGTTAGTTGCGCAAAATAACCATTACTTCATCTTCTAATGAACAACAATGCACACAAGAATTAGCTGCAATTTCAACTGCTACAAAGGTGGTGACATTTCATCTAAATATACCTACGTATGCTTATGTATAGATACAAAAAAACAAAAATAATATCAAACAGGGAATGCCACGTACCAAAAACGTTGTACTTGAAACGTGCTGATAATAGTTTACTACAAAAAGGTCAAGACTTTCTAACCCTAAATCAAGAAGCAACTGCATTTTCTAACTGTAAATTTACATGTTGTCAGTTTAGTTTTTTAATAAGCACTAAATAGTTTTACTACTATGGTTATTATACCCCCACAAAACGAAGTTTGGGGGGGTATATAGGAGTGAGCTTGTCGGTTTGTTTGTCGGTTTGTCGGTCGGTCTGTTTGTTTTCATGGTTTCCGGATGATAACTTATGAACGACTTTACCCTTTTGAATAATATTTGGTACACAAGTGCAACTTCATGAAATACAGGTCAAGTTCAACTTTGGGGTCAGTAGATCAAAGGTCAAGGTCACAGTGACTCTGAACTGTAAAACAGTTTCCGGATGATAACTCATGAAAGGCTTGACCGATTTAAATAATTTTCGGTACACAGCTGTAACATCATGAAATACAGGTCAAGTTCGACTTTGGGGTCAGTAGGTCAAAGGTCAAGGTCACAGTGACTCTGAACTGTAATGTAAAACAGTTTCCGGATGATAACTCATGAAAGGCTTGACCGAATTAAATAATTTTCGGTACACAGCTGTAACATCATGAAGTACAGGTCAAGTTCGACTTTGGGGTCAGTAGGTCAAAGGTCAAGGTCACAGTGAGCCTGAACAGTAAAATGGTTTACAGTAAAACGGTTTACTTGGAACATTTGAATGGTTTCTATTTCTTACACTTGTCCAGGCGCAATTTTTTACGCTTGTCCAGGCGCTTTCTTTTAAACTAATTACTTTAGGGTCAGTAGGTCAAAGGTCATAATGTATAATAACTAAACTCTATGTCTTTGTGGCCATTCCTTTCTTATGGTTGCCATACTTCTGTGACAAAGCTGTATTGTGGGGGTATAATTCGTCACTCTTGTGACAGTTCTAGTTTAGGAATTAGAGTAAGAACATGTTCTATTGATCATTTATGTGTATATGCATCAAACGTAGGACTGTAGATCGCCAAGCATATGGATTCACGCGTTGAGGCTTACACACAATGCACCATATTCTCCGAATAGTCGAGCTAATAAAATGTTATAAAATATCTTTAACAAAGATATAATACATATTTTGTAAGTGTTACGATTGTTTCAAGAAAACATAAATTATAAAACAAAAAATGGAAAATTAAATACTGCTCAGTCCGGAGATTGAACCGCGATATACAAGCGTAAGAAGCCCAGCACCTATACCACTGTACCACTACGTCTGTGGTTGTGAAATTGTGATAAATCTATTGATATACTAAATATATCGATCTTTATATACAACAATGCTTCACTCCCTAATAAATAAAATAAATGGAATGACCCATGTTTATAAACACATTGTTTACGAAATCGAACAGTAGTGGCATGCATTACAGAACAAAAACAGTTTACTCACCTTGATGAAAGTTTATTACCATAAAATGAAAATATCCTTCATAAGATGAATCATTAAGTTATTCAAGACCTAAATAAGTAAGTTAAAAGTTAGCAGATACATGTAACATAAACATTATGCTTTTGTGCAGAAATCTATTCAATTGACATATGTTTTTCAAGTAGTCAGTATTGCACTTTTTAATTTTGGTATAAATGTCTAACTTTGCAAAAGTACACAGCAGGACATAACATCTTTGCGGTTCAATATGTATTCATCTATATTTTACTTCAAAAGCCCAGTCTGTCAATAATACAGTTTAGTATTTTCTATAAGAATTTTTTGTTGTTTGATAATATTTCCAGATTTGGGTAGTCTTCCATTTCTTAGTCAAGCCCGTGGGTATGCGGATACATAATGCAAACCATAAACAGTTGATATAAATTTTAAAAAAATGTTTATGTGACTTAGACGAAGAATCCTCCTACTAAACCACTGCAAGGATCGCACCTGCAGGGTCAGTTAATATTATCCTGGCTCATTATATATTATGATCCATTATTATCCAAGAATGAGGCTTTAGATTGATTTTACTATTGACTTTAATGATTTCTCCACTGTATTTTTTTCCTTGATGGTCTACAATTTACATAATCCCGTGTTATCATCACTATGAATTTTCAAATCCGTGTCAAGAACATTAAAACTAACACAAATAGCTCCATTTACTCTCTTTTGATATAAACAATACATGTCTTTTTCGTATGCACTTTTTCCGCAATGCTTTGAACATAAACTTTATTTTCCATCAACTACATTTACATGCATATACATTGTACTGTGTTTTGAACTGTTGTGATAATTTCCCTCCTTTTTCTGACACATGTATCAGTTTCATGTCTTCAAAAATACACAAACCAGACCTGCATGCCGATGACATTTAATTACCAATTACATTTGTGACTCTATCTTAATTGGGTGCTGCCGTATTCATTTTACCACAATGTATTTATATTGTAGAAAATTACACAAAGTCAGGCCTTGTGCAAAATTTGACTCTGTGAGTTATGTGTGAAATGTAGTACTTATGCAGTCTTATCTTTATATACTTTGAATAATGCATATGCAAAAATCATAATACCTAAAAGAAGCATATCACGAATAATTTCCTTTTCATAAAGTATGACACATATATGTATAGTGTATAATGTCCATTGTATAAAATAACATCAAATGATTGACAATTCCTATATTAACAGCTCAACCGTTGTAAAGCACAATATATGATAATTATTTGTGTTTTTACAACAATCTTTATACATAATACAATTTATAAATGCAACATATATTCATTGTAAAAACGGATAACATGATTTATGTCTGCATGAGAATTTCCTTCAAAGACTTCCTGAATGTGCAAATGTTTTGGAGAAGTTTAATACGTATGGGAAGAGAGTTCCAAATCTGCGCAGCTTTATAACTAAACGCTTGTTTCAATAGTTTGTGTTAGGTTTAGCAGTATGTAGATCTCTGTGAGAGGACGAACGGAGACCATAGTGGTTATTTTTAACAAAATTTAGTAAATCTGTGATATAAGTAGGACAATTGCCTTTTTTACATTTGAACACCAGTAATGCAATATGATATATGCATCTATTTTCAAAGGATAGGATATTTGATTGTCTTAATAGAACCTGAAAGTCACCTGCTTTTATTTCTTCATTAATTCTCTTATTTTAGAAGTCAGATTGTTTTAATTTGAATTTGGTAAGAGTTAATTACTCACAGTTGCATTTTCCCCTATCATTGTAATAATGATATCATTGTAATTCTTTAGGGTTTGCACCATATTAAGTGGATTGTGCCCCACAACAACCACTGGAGCTTTTTCATACGCTATTGAATAAAGTGCGATAAATTTAAATTAAAATCTCTATAAATTCTTTTCAAGTACAATCAGTTTGATGTAGCATTGTTCGCTGATTGCACAAGAACTAAATTACAAAATCTGAAGTATTTCAGCCAATCGGAGGCGTTATCTAAGGTAGACGTCATTGCGGGCCGCAGCAGCGGGCCGTTATATTTAATACGTGGTTGGAAAATGTAACATGTAGGTGAAGTAGTGTATAGTTCTTTGAACAAAATGTTATGAAAATCGCATAAGAAGTTAGGATAAAGAATGGGTTAAACCATTGTTCATTGTGTAGCTTTAAAATTGTCAAAAAATTGAAGACAAAGCCATGTGAAATAAAATGTTTTTTCCAGGGTAAGGATACAATATCAATGATTTAGTACTCATTACAGTGTTTTAAGACTTCCTCAATATATATCATATGTGAAGTACACGCAGTATTTACAGTATATAAACGAAACTAGAAAGTAAATGTTTAAAATAACGAAAAGTTTTGAAACTTCTGTATGCAATTAAATTTACCCAAATGATAATGAATTATCCTTGATTTTTTACGAGAGAAGTGTGGGCTATTAAACTTTCTATGGTACTACAATGCTCAAATAGGACAGTTTTAGACTCAAAGCTAATCGGCAGTAGTCAAATTGTCATATGTATTATCTGAACATTCGAGACTGTCTCTGTCGTGGTCAAGTTCCATATTATGATGTTTTTCAATTTATTATTATACTTCTTTCAGATATATGATATAACAAATAACGATATAACAATTACTCTTTAGAAAAATGTGCCATTTGAGAACATTTATCATAAACTTCTCTGTTATGTTTGAAATGTAAGAGTCATGGTTATGGAGAGCTATTACAGTCACTTGTGCGTTGGCGTTGCAGCTTTGGTTTAAGTTTTGCCTGCTAAGTACTATCATGCACATATCTCAGTAACCACTTATGATATTGATTTGAAACTTTATTCATGTCTTTAGGGGTGTCAAACAATCAAGACAGATAACTCTTGTATAAATTTAGTACAAATTATGGCCCTTGTTTGACTTTGAAAATTTGGTTAAAGGTTTGCCTGTTAGGTACTATCATGCATATATCTCAGTAACCACTTATGCTATTGACTTGAAACTTAATTAATGCCTTTAGGAGTTACACACAGTCAAGTCAGATGACTCTTGTATATTTAATACAAATTATGGCCCTTGTTTGACTTTGAAAATTTGGTTAAAGTTTTGCCTGCTTAGGAAATATCATGCACATATCTCAGTAACCACTTATGATATTGACTTGAAACTTTGTGTGTTAAGGGGTGTCACAAAGTCAATTCAGATAACTCTTGTATACATTTAGTACAAGTTATGGCCCTTGTTTGACTTTGAAAATTTGGTTAAAGTTTTGCCTGCTAGGTACTATCATGCACATATCACAGTAACCACTTATGATATTGACTTGAAACTTTGTTAATGTTTTAAGTCGTGTCACACAGTCAAGAAAGATAACTCTTGTTTAAATGTAGTACAAATTATGGCCCTTGTTTTACTTTGAAAATTTGGTTAAAGTTTAGTATGCAAGGTACTTTCATGCACATATCTCAGTAACCACTTATGGTAGTCATATCAAACTTAGCAATGTTTAGGGGTACATTTTGTATCAAACAATTAATTTACCAAAAATTAAATATAATTATAGTGATAGATTTTGACTTTGTTTATGATTCAACTTTCCGAGTTCATATAGTTAGCGGAATTTTGTTTTGCTATTGCACTGATAAAAGTTCTGTTTTATTAGCAAACACCCACAACAGTCGAGCGTGCTGTCTTATGGACAGCTCTTGTTTTATTCGTGTTTATAGTCTCTTTAGGGACAACACATGACGTCGACACAAAACACGACAAAATATACGTCATTTCAGTTACATTAATTTTTCTGGTTTATCTTAACTTGTTGTTGGTTCTTCGTTAAAGCAATATAATGAATTCAAGCTAGAAATGCCAGTATTCGCGTGACATTCTTTGATCTGAAGATCTTCCGTTTTAAAAGTTAGGTTAGATGTGATGTATCGCCCACTTTTTTATAAAAGAGAAGATGGCAATTTAAGTGGTTGTATGTTGCCATCGGTACCATACTACAGGACAATTTACGCCGACATTCCTTTTGCTGATAAAATATGACTAAATGAAAAGGAATTGACTTCAGCAAGAATAAAAGCGAAGAAAAAAATATTTAGTCATAAAAGGGCTCGAACCAGCAACTTTAAGTAACACAGTACAATGTTATACGCTCAAATATCTCGGTTTTAACCACGCGGCCAGTGTTGCACGATTCTCTCATACCAAAACTACTGGTATACATTAAAATTGATTGACCCGACTTACCTGGGCACTGGAGCAGTCTATTTTTAAAAACAAAAACACGTATGACCTAGAAATCGAACTGTACTCTCAAGTGTATAAACATCACCACGTGGATTTGTTTACAAACACAGAGTTTATCAGCAATTAGCCACGCCTCCCGGGAAATTCAAATCTGAGATCGTCTGCTTGACAGGTTGATTTTTGTTCTCAAAGTCACTTTTAGAAGTGATATGAAATTAAGATTTTTGGATGAACTGTTATGAAATGGCACAGTTTACCTTTGTAACATATTTCAAAGGAAACAGTTCTGTAATGTTGTCAAAATTTTAAAAAAGGGTCTCTAGTGTGAAACATGTTTGAAATTATTGAAACCATCTAGTGGTTTATATAGTCCAGTTACCCATTTAAGAAGTATATACAATTTGGACTTTGTTAGAGTTTACGTTTTTAGTTATATTGTAAAACAGTATTTACCTGACACTCATTTATCTTTGCAAGTACCTTCGATTATGATCGAATTTGATCTCGTTATTTTTTAGAAATTATTTTAGTGTTTGCCCTACATTTCTGTCCAATGAAAATATCTAAAAATTTAAAATTCCCCCTGTCTATTTGCCATAAACCTCTGACAGACTCTATCTTGATAGAGCGCGACTCTATAGACCTGTTTGTGCATGACGTCATAAAATGTAGTAAATAAAGACTAAATGTAGGGCAAACACTAACTATTACATAAATACCGCAAGATAAATGTAACTGTTATCGGAAAATTCTATATTTTAATATATCAGGTAAAACGGGTATGTTTATCAGTTAATGTTAATGAGAGCTAAATGTGACTTTATCAGTAGTAAAAGAGCAATAACTCAGTAGTTTGGGGCTTGGCTTTGAATTGATTTGATTTGATAAGGATTTTATCAAGGTCCGTCCCAAAGAGCAAGTATGTTAGCTTAATAACGGGATGAGACCCCGGCATGTCTCCCGTCATGCCTAAAAACAAACTTTTGATGCCGAAAAAAGGAGAAATTTACCTGACTGCATCAGCTAGCTTTCCTGGTGAGATATCCGAGAACAGTCGACAGCAAGCACTCTGGTGGTAGTGATTAACTCGGGCCTCGGCCACGGCCGCATCGCATACAATGCCTACTGGTATCTCTCTGCTAAACCGTACGAACGCCCCACTACAGGTGCTTAAGGCACCGGGTGCCATTTCGTACGTTTCAGCACAGTGCCGAAATCGGGTCGGTGAACCCTCAATCGGCACTGCTGAGAGACAGTCAGTACTCAGTCTGAACCAGTGGTCACAGCCAAAACTAGTCGTCTGTGCCCATCAGTCCAGCGCTAAAGCTCATCCTCAAGAGGCCCCATCACACAGCAGGTTCTCTGGTAGTCTTCTCACGACAGAAGTTCGCTGTCTAACAGTGACCGAGACGAGTTTCTCAAGAGACGAAGCATGCATGTCTCCCACATGCTGAGAACCCCTCACGATCACTGCCGAGAGACTGGGGTGAATCCCGGTCAAGATTCACCCAGGCGGCCAAAAAAACACTACTAGGCGTAATTTGGCTCCACCAGTGTAAGTGGGCCTACTATTAAAAATAGGTTAGTAGGTCACCACTTACTCCAGAGTTCCCTTTCCTGGGCGGGCCTACTAACAAAAAAGGTAAGCAAGCTCACCACCCATTCCAGGTTTCCTGCTGCATGATGCGATCTCAAGTATCCGAGCTGCCCCACACATGATGCGACTCTGTAGCCTAATCATTGAGAATAGGGGTACCAGCCCCTGCCCTCAGGCTTCCCAGAGCACATGATGTCAGTCGCTCAATCGTCCTTCTTCCCAGTTCCACTGGCTAAAGAGAAATTTAGAGTCCCAAAAGTAGGTCACCCACGCGGCCAATTCCGACCTAGATGTGAGTGACCCTGTCCGAAAGGTTGCCTCCCCCAGCACAAACACTGTAAGGAGGTCTTCTGTTGTCGTGCAGATCCGCCTGTCGCCATTCCGCTGTTGGAGTGGTGGTCCCCTGTCACCCGGCATACGTCACCGGCACACAGGGTTCTTGTAGTGCAGAGGTGAACATCTCATCTCGGAGGTCTTCTTCTGTGGTGCGCGTTCAAACAACAAACGGCTCTTGTTAGAGTCACCCCGTCCTCGTTAGCTGAGGCCCCGACAGTTACTAGGTCGCTGTACCGAAGTACAAATGGACAAAGTTCTGTTATGTGTGTTTGACCCAGTTTCCATCGAGACCCCACGCCTGCTCCGCGACGTGCACGCCACGAGGGGCAGAGAGCAGTTGGGGCTTGGCGTTGGAAGACTTGCATTTTGTAGTCACCAAAGGGGATACGAGTCTTTCCTGAACCTTCAATATTTTTTTCTTTTTAAACTAAGTACATCTAATAGATCTTTTTTTTTTTGCTATTGTATTCTGTTTTTATTTTATATATAGCATTTAACTGAATGAAAACAATAATTATGAATATTCAAATGCGCTGTCTGTGTCAGAATAGTTGCTTCAGCTGCTGGCAGTGTATGTTGCTTCTTCGTCGCTAACATCGACAGTAAAAGATTTTTACTATGTTTTCATAAAATACAAAAAAAAATTGGACTGGGATTCGAGCTAGACACCAACCGATCTTGACTTCACCTTTCATACCACTACGCCAGTGATCATTTCTGCTGGGTTCGTTAAAACTTCAATTATAAAGACCACCGTTTGGCTTATATCAGCATACCGAAGATTATTATTGTCACGGTTTATGGTTTTATATCCAATAATGTTATGGTCACGACAAGGTCCAAAATAGCGAATTCTAGTTATAGGTCCAATTCGATAACGCTACTATTATCGGAAAATCCCATTTCAACGTTTTAGGTAAGGAAAGAGAATTATTATTAATACCATTATAGATATATTGGATAAAGAACGGTGTACATTCGTAAAGCCGCCATGGCGTAGAGGGTAAGGTGTCTGAATTCGAACCAACTATGAATAGTCACCGGAAGACAACGTGTAGCCGGAATGCATTTATTTTAAGTGTCGTAATGTTCTTTTTAAATTCCCATTCAATTTGTTCCGGCTGTTTCATTACCGTTCTATTTTTTATTTAAGAAATAATAAATGTGTCCCTGTATTTTATCGTTTAATAAAATACAGTCAGGAATTCGGAGGCGTAGTAATTAAATCACGAGTGCGTAGCACGAGTGATTTAATTTTCGCATCCGAATGATTGACTGTATTTTATTAAACGATAAAATACAGAGATGCATTTATTATTTCGATTCTAACACGACATAGTCTTTAAAAATACCACGAACTATGTTCGACGCGTAGCAACATTCTATAGTAACTTACAAGCACGGGATGCGATTGGACGCGTGCGATATTTACCCCACGTTTTGCCCGTGGGAAACGTGATCTGTATTTTATCGTAAAATAATGTATAGCTTCTTTCCCTCTATATCTTTATACGGAAAGTTGCGGATCGTGTTAGAATTATCATTATAACTTACAACCGCTAACGAAATTGATTAGAGGGGCGTGCATTCAGCACAAGTCAAAATGTAACGGTCATAGTTCATTTCGGCGACAGCTGATCACATCTTCAAAGAAAGCACAATGCTTTATTACGCCGCTCCAATCAGAGCGACGCAGTTTTATCCAGGTATGCTGTCAATCATTTACTCACTGTGGTGTAACCGAGACGGTTAACATTTTTTCGGAATTTCCAAGATGGCGGACGAGAGTGGATGTGAAAAGTAGGTGTCTTACTTTTGTCCTTGTAACTAGTTAAAAACGAATTTCAGAAATGGAATTCTTACACAGACCGATAGAAAAATGATTTTGCCATTCTAGGCTTTATCCGTTTCATTAAACAGTGTCTACTTTTCTAAATATCGTTGATAAAAGTGAACCAAATGCCGGTGCTCTGAAATGAAGCGAGAGGTCATGTGTGTTTTTACTCGCCAAAAGTTAATTCTTTGATGGGTAAGTCCACGAAAACCACTACTCGGTAGATTCTGTTGTTATCTTAAAGAACGAAAAGCTGAATGTTGATATATGTACAGGAAATGGGCGAAAACGCCACTTACACGAAATATGCTCTGTACGGTCCATATACATATGTTGAGTCACACGTTTCTTTCACTGTACGGTTCGTATATGCATAAAACTGTTCGGTGCGTAGCAAAATTTAAACAAAATTACTGTACGGTCCGTAGAAGAAACCTAGATGAAACAGTACGATGGGTTTTTGTAATATATAGTTTGAAGCTAACATAAACATAATTAAAGAGCTTACATGAGCGTATTGCACTGTAATGATAGATAATTGCAAATAAATCTAAATCACATAGGCTACTTTATCAGCTGGTAGATTTGTTGTTAATATTTACGCTAAAAATTTCTTTATACAATATCTACAAACTGACATATAGTTTCACATTGAACTTTCATGATCATTAGAAATCAAGTCATGGCATCAAAATGTAGAAGAACATTGAATGCTAATTTATTTCTGACAGTATTCATATCATTCAAAATCTCTTATTAACGTTATATACTGTCTTCATGTTCGTTTTCTTCATTTTAAAAGCATGTCCCGGAAGTATCATTTAATCTATACAAATATATACAGTTGTACTTAGCCGGAGCTGTTAAAACTGTTTGCGACAATTAAAACCGTATTTACAGTCGCAAATGTCAAAATCACTAAATACCCTTTTCTAACGCACAAATTGAATGTGTTTTAATGCGATAATTAAAACGTCGTTGGATTCTTGCGTATACGTTATTTAATAGTCGCAAATTTAAACGAAGCATACGGCAGAAAAAGTGTCAAGCGTATATCAGCAGGCAATCGATAAGTTTTGGGGATTAGGAGTTTACGGAAACAACTACGGTTCGGTAATATCCGTAAATAACGGTCAGAGTCATAAATCATTGATTATCGATTGTACTGGAATATTGCCTAAGGGAGATATTGAACTTGACGCGTAACTTTTGTGAAATCTTATGTTTTAATTTTTATCATTTCTACCAGAAGATAAAGAAAATTCAGCATTATCATTCACATTACTTGCGATTAATAATAATAATAATAATAATAATAGTAATGTTTTAACTAGTGAGCACTATTTCATTACAGTCACATCATCAGTCATAAAAATAGTCACAGAATAGTCCAAAAGCTACAAAATTCATGAATTTTGACATAATAATGAGAATGAATCTAGTGTGTACTTGATTTTTTCATAATCGGCTAATCCCTTTACACGTGCGTAACGTTTGCTCGTGAGAATTGTTTAAAATTGTAGACCTGTTATTTTCTAGTACAGACGCACACGGCAAGTCTGTTGCAAAAGTATGGTGTGCTTTAGAAACGTAAATAGATGGACCTACATGTCCCCGGTAAATAGTACGTCAACTTGTTTTATTTTGCGATCTTAAATTCCTAATCAGTGTTATTCCTGATCTGATAAAGACTGACATTTGATTTCGGTAGGCTTTTTTAATTTGAGAAATAGAACAGTTTCCTTTCAGAATATCAAATAGATTTTACATACTCTAGTAAACGCTTGATGTTGAATGCCTTAAAAAGTATCTGATTTTTCATCACATGGCTTGAAAATATAATTAACATTTTAGAAGAAATAAGGATTTATTTTAGGAAAACAACTTTTCCATTTCTGCAGTAGAATAATACCTGTTACATTTTACAGATTTTGTCATTTAATACTCTGCACACAGATCAAACCTTGCGTGTTTCTTTTTTCTTTTCTTTTTGTTAATGTAATAATCAGCTTATTTCTTCGGGAAGAAATGAAAGACAAAAGATACGAGTAATAAGACCACCTGGTTTTGACCTGTGTATTATGAAAACTAGCTTTGGTCTGGAAGAAACTCTTATGTTGACACCTATAAAATGAAACCAATTTCAGCGGAGCGAATTCTTGCCTTTCACTCGAGACAAAGAAAATGCACGGGTACTTTATATTTTGTTTTACATTTCTGAAATGTAAAACAAAATATAAAGTACCCGATGCAAGTGTTTCGAAATAAAAATGCATGCATAGTGAATCTTTTATGTGTAGCAAATTAACATAAAAAGCTAAATAATATTATTGAAAATTTCATGGATCCTCGCTATAAAGACGATATCATGTATATCCGGTTACAATGAAAGGATTTGCCTTTTTATGAACAAAAAACTGAAGATTCTAACCCGGTTTGCATTTTAGTGTAAAACAAAACCCAATATACAACGTTTTAAAGATCATGGTAAATGTTACATAATGTCCGGCCATAAAACTTATCGATGGCCTGAAGCAGTTAGATCAATCATTCGGAAGTGTTCGGCCAGCATTACGGAAGCAACCGAGCTCCGATCGTAAAATGAAATTATATACCTGTTAAACAAAACCTTAAAAAAAGACCATTCTCTTCTTTCTTTATTTTTATATAAAATATATCACTTAAATTGAGAATGATTGTTTTATTCAATCCCGTTTGTGATTCTAAAATAAGTGTTATAGTTTTTGAACAAATTGAAGATAAGCTGCAAAATTTTCACTTAAAATTGTGACATTTTGGGCGTTTTACTATATATTATATAGTAAAACGACGGGTAGAGTTTTTAAGTTAAAAAAAGACCAAACAAATAAAGTCTCAGAAAAATAAAAAAATATTCATTAAAAAGGGGAAATGTTATATTTTATCATCCCGTTTGTGATTTTAAAATAACTTGATTAGTTAAAATGTTATCGTGAGTTAATGACAGCGCTCCTATACAAACGTATAGTAAATTTGTGGCGTGTATTGGCCGTGGCTGTGACACTTTTTCTGCCACATGTCACCGATCAGAAACGACGTTACTGTGTGACACCGGTCAACAAGTACTTCCGGGTCGTTGTACCTTAGGAAGTAGTTCTTTGGAGATTTGAAGTCTCCATTTTAGAGCTGTCTGTGGATGGCTTGATGAAATGTATAAGTTGTATTTATTGTTGTTCTGTAAATTTTTGGCCATTTCTGATTACTCTAACAGTTGTTTTGTTTGTCTTCTTCAGGAATACATTTTGTGATGGAAGAGTTCAAATATTACTACGCGCCGGCATACATGACAGCTGTGTATTGGAAATTTGTACAGTGTCTCCAGATATTGAGTGATAGCAAAAAAGTTCATTGTCGACAATGTAACTTTTCTGGTGTAGATTGACTGTGATAATGACGAAGATGAAAAATATGGACAGCTGATTGTTGTGAAAGCCAGAGGAAATGTGCAAAAGTGCTCTAATTACGATAGAATCCAATGGGACAAAAATGACCGGTGTAACACCTTACATCGGTACTGCGTTAGAAACGTCGATAACTGCGTTAGAATGAGCGTTTGCGTAGAAAATAACCCTTTGCATTTATTCACCGTTTGTAATATCTGGTCATGTTAAAACCGAAATAGCATCCCTTTCAGCGTTGTTATCGTGTAATAGACAATGATTTGGAGTACTGATACGCAGTTATTAGCCACGAATGCCGGAATTTTAAACAATGAACACCGCTGGAACGGACGTTATTTCATAAATGAACAATATCGTTCTATTCTAAAATTATTTATTTTCAGTTGCTTATTGTTATGTTATGAATATTGTTTAACATGTACTAATACATATAGCCATATTTCTCTTTCCTTGTGATTATTGTTTACTTTTATACATACTGTTTGCTTTTCTAGATTTGTTTATTTTATACATGAAGGTATTTACAGAATTGGAGATGTATTCTTCAATGATTGAATATTTAACGTTGTAATTAATAGCCAAAGATTGGCATATTTTTATCTTTTTATAATATTTATGCCTTCTTTTTTGTTTAATTTTCTAATTTTATGTACCTAGACGGGCTTGATTTTTTATTCATATATAAAAGAAATTGATGAAAAGGTTCAAACATATAAAAAGGATTTTTCTACAATGTGTACATAAGCAGCAACATATAATTATCATATAGTTTCATAACATGTACCAATTCCTTACGGACATATTTCTGAGTTAAAAATAACCAGTCGGGATATGAAATGGGAAAAATACATTCAAATGATGCATGCAAAAAGCATTCTAGTTAAATAAAATAATACGTATTATATTATTGTGTTTGTCTCATGGCATAGTACCCACAATCACATATTTTCAGGTGTTTTTTTTTTTTGCAGTCAATGATAACTTCATATTCTTACACCACACTGACAATACACCACACTGACAATGCTATTAGTATACGAACTACTTAGTGAAAAGTCTGTTCAAACAAGTAGAAGAGTCGACGTATCATACGTAAATTGTTTCGTTCAATGATTATTCTGCATGTGTGTATTCAACTTTCTACATTGTCAAGTTTAAGTCCATGACGGACATGGGGCAATATTTTTGCTTCACATGCTTTGTGGTTTTCTCGCACTGAAAATGGATTCCTGGCTGGTTCAAAGTTCTAAGATACCTTTCCAGACTTCCTTGTCCGTTTACCACGCCTTCGCTCCTCTGTATCGAAAGAGTGATCCCTGAAAAATATTAATTATTATGATCATTTTCATTACCGATATTATTTCCGGAATGAACTTACGCAATACGCTCATGTAAGCACTTTTTGTTCATGTAAGCTTCGAACTATATATTACAAGTACCCATCAGTACGGTTTCATCTACGGACCGTACAGTAATTTTGTTCAAATTTTGCTACGCACCGTACAGTTTTTGTGCATATACGAACCGTACAGGGAAAGAAACGTGTGATTCAACATATGTATATGGACCGTACAGAGCATATTTCGTGTAAGTGGCTTTTTTGTCCATTTCCTGTACATATATCAACATAAAGTATTTTGTTCTTTAAGATAACAACAGAATCTACTGAGGAGTGGTTTTCGTGGACTTATCCATCAAAGAATTAACGTTTGCCGAGTAAAAACACACATGACCTCTCGCTTCATTTCAGAGCACCGGCATTTGGTTCACTTTTATCAACGATATTTAGAAAAGTAGACACTGTTTAATGAAACGGATAAAGCCTAGAATGGCAAAATCATTTTTCTATCGGTCTGTGTAAGAATTCCATTACTGAAATTCGTTTTTAACTAGTTACGAGGAAAAAAGTCAGACACCTACTTTTCACATCCACTCTCGTCCGCCATCTTGGAAATTCCGAAAAAATGTTAACCGTCTCGGTTACACCACAGTGTTACTAATAACGTGATAAAATGTGTCATAAGTGTGGCAACCGCTACTTAGGTCAGTTCCGACATGTCTCGTTATAGGGAATTGTTAAATGAATCCATGGCCATTAAAGTTATATTTTTGTCGGCAACGGTATTATTATATAGTAGGATTTTGACTTGTGAGCTATGACCTATTCATAGAATATAAAAGTATAAAAGTGCATTAAATACCATCGATTTGACGCCATCTACAAATTTAGCACTGCACGGGAAAATCGATCATCAAGACTTCTTTACATTCACGCGACGGTTATTCTATTGTTCAAATTATCATATGATTGGTTTTCGAATGATTATAGTTTTGATAATCAGAGCCTAATACCCGTTTTGAGTTGAACATATTTGTAGATACTACATAAAGCAGAAGATTCTACTATTAAATCACTGCTAGATATAGGGGTGTACAATACCATAATAGCCGAATACAATTTGAGCTTTATGAACAAATATTGATGTTATATACAGGTGTTAGAGGCCGAGTATAGTCCTTTTAAGATAACTTGATAGCGCGTCATAGGATTAGGTTCAACTTGACAAGTAAATCAGGTATAACGGTTATCTCGGTACTTGTTCTGGAGATTATTACATAAATAGTTAGCAAATCGCGGAAAATAATTATTGCCTGAATAGGTCAACTGGTTAGTACGTAGACAATTTGATCGTATAGTTTTGACGGTTCAGGTTCGAATCCAGGTGAATCTAATTTTTCATGAATCTTTTTTTTCTTTTCTTCGTTCTTCTTTTAGCAAACATGAAATTAAAAACACGAGAATATCATGTCTAATTGGTAAACCTTTCGTCAATACAGAACTCGTTTTGCCAGATTTTGTATGTACAGTGTAACCTCCACTAACGGTCACCTCCCACTAACAGCCACCTCATCACAACAGCCAGTTTTAATTCCCCCCGTTGGGTTTTCTATATGTTTTACCTCCCACCAACAGCCACCTCCAAACTCCGGCCAACGGCCACTATTTTTCATCCCGAATTGACAGAAAAACTCTCAAACGGCCAAGGAACACACTAACCGCCCGTCAATATTTTGACCGGAAAAGGTTTCCATAAAGCAATTTTCGGAAAATTCCGAGTTATATTTTGGACTGAAATTCGGTCGTGGTCGGACGTGAAATTCGCCCACAGAATATATGTACATGTATACGTACACAACAGTCACCCATTTCTGGTTTCCTAGGATGCACTACGACATCCATAAATTGGTCTTTTGTGGAGTATATACTGTTCAGACACACTGCGAGGCCATAAATGGTTTACCGTTGTATACGACAGTAGCCCAATATTTGATTTATGTACACCAATATCCCAAAACTGGTTCATTGTCGCAAGCGCCCATTTCTTGTTTCCCCGAGATATACTACGACATCCATATAATTATTGGTCTATTGTCATATATTGTTATTACTTCTCAAGTAAGGAAAAGATTTACGTTTTACCCAACATATTCTTCACAGAAGGACAGGTATCATGTATCAAACACAGATCTAATTATGTATGTTCATGTAAAACATACAATACAGAATCCGGGACGGGAAGCTTGTGCCGGTTTTTATATACAGAAAAGTATGGACACCTGTACATGCAAACACCTGCGTCACCTTAAATTTCAAAACTAACAATTATTAAATATTTTAAAGTATGTCAAGGTATTAAATGATCATTGCACCATTTGTGCACAAAACATCCGAAATTTAATACCTCAGACATTACCTGCAGATCTGTGTATCTGATAACAAGTCTGCACTTGCCATCGTACATCATTATACTACCAAAAACTTAACTTCTCATGATTAAATTTCGTTTAGAATGTGTTTGAAAAGAAAATATGAGATACTTGTAGTTTATATCCCGAAAAACTGTACGTACATGTGCTTCTAATATTTATAATACTTTTATTGCCACTTTGACATTCTGTATTAAACCCGATTAAAAACAACAAAAAAGCTGATCATATATATATTACCGCGAGCAACAGCCACCTCTGGACAACAGCCAATTTCCATTCATCCGATTGATGGCTGTTGTAGGGAGGTTGCACTGTAAATACTTCATACCCTATATGAATTAATTTTAATGCATGGCTCGCATTCCTATTCAGAACTTTACGAGAACAGATGTTAATATTTCCATGAAATGTGTTAACTCTTGATAATCAAAGAATTTAAACGGGATATATAAAAAAAAAGAAAAAAATAGAAAGCCTAACATTCTGGGATTCGAACCAACGACCTTGTCATAAAAAGATGCAATTTCACTGCCGTTACCACTAAGCCAATGACTAGTTTTATATTATCTTTGTGAAAAACAAATACTTATTGTATTGACAAAAAGCTGTCTTACCTGTTTTGGTGTTTTCAATACAAGCAAACGTAAACATCATGTGACGCAACTTTCAAGTTATCATAAAAGGACTATACATTTCATATATTGTGTCAATATATAAAGAATAGATTTAAATGTATTTTTAACATGGCGTGAACAAATACCCTTCATGCAAATGTGAGATTCCCTGCAGAAATGTTTATTAATGAGCTACGCATGAGAATTTGTACTTTTATTTTTTATTTGAAGTAAGATACACATGCCATGTTTATCAGTATCGTATGTGTACAATTAACTACATGACACATTAACTATATAATTATATCAAATGTCTCTCCGCGAACACATTATTTAGTTTAGAAAGCTGGTAGCTTATCGAGTCACTCGTGAGTCCGCTTCCTGGAGAAATAGTACTGGTATCATATGAGGAGGTACGGTGGGCTCGAACCAGAAACGGCCTCCGGAATGAGCGGCAGACACCATAACCTCTACACCACCACTCCCCTCTTTCTTGTTTTTTGACCGCAGTGAGTTTATCCGATATGACATACACACACTGTATCGGCAAAACGCACTGGCTCCCACTTAACGATAATGCTCCAACTAACGTAACGAACCGGCTCCAATAAAACATGGCGGATTTCGTAAACAAAACGCACGTGAGTATAACAGATTAGTGTATGTTTTATAGTTATTCGCAAATTCTGATGAAATGAATACTCTTACGGAATGCCCACACCTGTCCTGCATGACCGTAGCTTGTCGGCTTTTTCAGACATCCGTGCGTGTGAAAGTAATGCAAGTTGAATGCAGAGGATTCAACGGTAAACAGTGCGAAAACAGACCAAAATACATGTGAGCGAAGTTAAGGTGTTTAGGATAAAACAAATGCACTGGCATGTTACTTTTAGTCAAATCTCGTAAGATTATACTCGTACATTACCGATCTGGTATTTCTATGGGGAAAAATCTACCTTTTCAACAATACAACGATTTAGACTCCAATTTCAGATACAACGAAACAGTTCCAACTCGTGTTTCACCAACCATTTTCACAGACGTTTTAGAACAATTGCAGTTATAAAAGAATCTCTTACCGCAAAAACTCACGTGATTATGTCATCTTGTCTCTCCTCATTTTAAAATAAACACAGAACATGAAAATATTCCAATTACTTTGCTATACAATGACAGGAATCATTAAGAAAGCAGAACCTTTTTTTATTTCGGACCGATACATAGTGTGCATCGTCTTGGTCATATGATATTATTACATATGATATTAGCACGTGAATATTTACAGGTCATACAAACAAGATGAAACTAATAATTAAGACTTTCAGAAGTTGAAAACGAGGATGAACATTATTATTCTTAACAGTAGTTTGAACGGGAAGTTCAAACCTAACATTTCGTAAGAACAAAGCTTCTTCTATCAACAGTGATACTTTTATCAGAGATGATTTGTTTTGTAAAATTAACATAGACTGTCTCGCTAATAGTATTTCCTTATGTATTTTCTATCCATGTAATTTCACACTCTATATTTGAAATACAAGATATACAAGACATTTTGGCGGTAACGAGGCTCTAAACTGCGTGTTATATTATCCTTCAAATAGCCACATTAGTTTATAGTTAAGAATGATGCTCCAAAAAAGTTCATACTTTTAAAACATATAAAAAATAAGTTTTATTAAGTTATTTCTGTTACTGACGAAATACAAATTAAGATATACATAACCGAAATAGCGGATTTACTAGGATAGTCAAAAATGATTATAAATTTACAGATTGCCTCTATATTCAATGTCAATGAAACTGTTACACAGATCTTTATTTTCGAGTTATAACTATGGCAATGTTTATTATTCTAGGAGTATAAATCACTGATTAATGTTTTAAGTCACTTTGAACGGTAATATCACTTTAATCATAGAGAAGAAATGAAAATGTTTGGTTCCTATGATTGTTGGTAACTTTTTGTAGATATATCTGTCTGCAATTTATGTCGCCTGTATATCTACATTCATGGTACTGACACAATTGTAAAAGATATAGGACTCTATTCAGCGTTTACATCCACTTATTCGGAAAAAACCACTACTTTTAAATGATTTCATGCATATACATGTAGCATGAAGATGATTATTTGAAATGAAGCCAGTTTAATATTATCTATGGTACTTAGTCTTTGACTAGAACACTTAATGGGATTTCCACAATATTTATCGCAATTACTAATGAAGCTCACCTAAGCGAAAGGTTCATGATAGCAATATTCATTATATTTTGCTCGTGTTCTGTCCGTTGTTCGTCTGTCAATATTTTATGATTCAGCTTCCTGCAACATATATGTTTTATTTGTTACTAATTTCAAACAAACTTTTGCAGAACAAATGTTCTATTGTCACCTTGGCCCGAATTATCAATATTTCGCCAGTACATAGCCCTTGCATTTTTCAATTTTGTACCTATCAAAAGGTAAAATAAAGTGTTTGTTTATTATAGTGTCCATATATTTAAAGGGGAGCCATTTCTGACTTATACTGTAGTGTGATGACTATTTTGCATTTTGAATCAGTGTTCAAAAGTATATGAGGTATATCATTAAATGAATAAGAATACAAAGTGTAGGTTTTTGGACGGTCAAAGTTCATAGTGTCACCAATATTATCATTATTTTTAAAACGTAACACCGATTTCTGAACTCGCGCCAATGTTTTAATGCACTTTGTCGGGATTTTCCATCATCAACATCGTTCACTGTCCTTTTTTAACGTTTAACAATTGATAATATATAAAGAAAAGGTGTCAATACAGTACAGTTATAGTCCATGATTTTTCGGTTTACTACTACTATAAGACAAAAGCGCTACACGCCCTCTCAGATTCTTTTATTTTCCGTTTACATTCGTTATATATAAATTTCTGCTTTTATTTTGTCATCATTTGCTATCAATGGCGAGCAAACACATTGAGAAAAACGAATCGGAACTGTTTAATTATTGCAATTGTTCTAAAATGTCTATAAAAATGGTTGGTGAAACACGAGTTGGAACTGTTTCGTTGTATCTGAAATTGGAGTCTAAATCGTTGTATTGTTGAAAAGGTAGATTTTTCCCCATAGAAATACCAGATCGGTAATGTACGAGTATAATCTTACGAGATTTGACTAAAAGTAACATGCCAGTGCATTTGTTTTATCCTAAACACCTTAACTTCGCTCATTTTGTGCAAAATCCATGTATTTTGGTCTGTTTTCGCACTGTTTACCGTTGAATCCTCTGCATTCAACTTGCATTACTTTCACACGCACGGATGTCTGAAAAAGCCGACAAGCTACGGTCATGCAGGACAGGTGTGGGCATTCCGTAAGAGTATTCATTTCATCAGAATTTGCGAATAACTATAAAACATACACTAATCTGTTATACTCACGTGCGTTTTGTATACGAAATCCGCCTAGTTTTATTGGAGCCGGTTCGTTACGTTAGTTGGAGCATTATCGTTAAGTGGGAGCCAGTGCGTTTTGCCGATACAGTGTGATACATGTATGCCATAGAAATACAATAAAGATATATAGAGGTAGGCAAAAACACAAGCCGATTGTGTTTTTCACCTCACACAATTTTTCACCGGCGTTTTCGAGCCGTAAAAACGCCCGTCGTTTTATTGTTATGAGATATTTTAAAAACTGTTTTCTTCATCGTTCGTACACGTTTCTACACCAAAATGTGAGCAATACCCGACACAATGATAGTTACATGTTAAAGTTTGATTAATTATATGCCTCAACATGTTGTTACCCGTTCCCTCATGTGTGCGTGTGTAACATGTCCATTGATTTGACATATGTTTCGGCAGCTTTCATTTAAACAAGATACATAGAAGGGCCAGTATCGCTTAGTTTCCGCACAATAAACAGTCTAAAGTCATCACTACAGACGCGTTATACATAAAGTAATAACTAGTATAGTATTGATCGGTAATTGTCAAAAAACTGATAAAAGGCGGAGTTTAGGAAACCAGTATTGGGCGGTGCTTCATAGCTTCTTCGACATGCGAGTCGGCAACGTTCAAACATTTGTGCATTGCTTTTGATGTCGGTAAACCTCCTGACTCTAATCAATTTCGTTAGCGGTTGTAATAAGATATAATTTGTCAACCATAATCTTGCTGTACATGGTTTTTCTTTTTCGAACTCCTCCTTTCTACTCTAATGTACGTAGATAGAATTCTGAGATCATTTTACATTTACTTCTAGTAAAAACTCGTGCATTTCGTGACCCGTTAAAAGACTACCATGGATGAAAAATTTTAAAAAAATCTTCCGCAGCCAGGACTCGAACTCGTGATACCAAATTCCAACAGCCGCCGACGTATCCACTACGCTACACGTGTGTGGTGAAACATGAAGGCTATGCTTGCGTACATATACCTTTGCAAACAAAGTATAAAGGGATAATTTACACCTGACTACCCCTTATACCTTGTTTATGTTAACATGATAATAGTAGAAATAGCGAATTTTACCTTTAAATGTACAGGTGAATTTATAATTATGGCCCTTTCATGGTTAATTTAACTGAATAAACAAGAGAATTGGTGACACCGATTTATTCTTCCCAAGATATGTGATTTCGGATGAACATCACACATGCATGTTCTTTTTTTGCAAATGAAAACTTAACAAGTTGCAATTCATCTACATGAACACTATTATTGATACTACACACTTAAAGGAACTTCTAACGCTACCTTTAGTCTTTATTCATTATTTTGAAAACTACTGTAAGAATTTACATGAAACTTCACACGAATAATGAATAGTAAATTAGACAAATTTTATATAATTTCTATTGCAAACTACACATTGGTTATTAAACTAAACTCGCTCAAAGATAATAACCCCCAAAATCGAAAGTCGCAAA
>JAFMSR010000012.1:33502831-33547831 GCA_022818135.1 Saxidomus purpurata
GTAAATGTTTCAGTGTTTCATGTTGAGTATAGTAACATACAATGTATTCAAATACCATCCATGTGCGATATTTTGATATAAACATCGACAAAAAAGCAGAGATGTCTCGTGCGTCGTGTTCAGTTATATTGACATTCCAATAAAATACCTATATTCGATCTTTCGTAAGCAAAAAAAAAAAAAAAAAAAAAAGAAGTCCATGCGCAACTTTTCACACAAGGTGACCCCTGCGCGGTAACCCCTGCAAAAGGACCAACGAAAATCCTTCTTTCGTGTTAAAGCTCAGTCGTTTAGCTGATGTTTACAACACATCCTGTTCAACTGATAATAACATGACGTCATGTGCAGTATTTACAAAGACACGGCCGTGTCTGCCTAGTGTGTATCAAAATATGCCACCACTCCGAAGGATATTTCGGTCGAAATGAGCTCATATCCGTATCGTAGATAAACGATTGATATTAGAAACTTTCATTAAAGTACTTTTTATTTAATTATCTGGACAAAAAGTGTGTCGCCCCTGCGGTGATAACCTCGATCTATATGAGCATGGTTTTGATGAAAGAGAGTGACAATAGTGCTGTTAAAAGTTATACTGAGTATCAACACTAGCTTATTAACAAAGCAGTTTCAGTGAAATATGAACTTCTATTAGTTCGTCTAGTATTTGATATTTTATCATTTTATAATACCTATGTTTGACAGTAATCAGCTCATGTCATTAAAGGATGACTCATTGATTTATAATTAATTGCGCTTTTTTGTACGAGCAGTTGGCAGTGACCTCGATAATCCATGCGCTTTTTCGCCGGATTCATGCGCTTCAAACGGTCTTGTTTGCGGATCTAGTGGAAATTGCGAATGTCCAGAGGACGAGGTTCAAATTGACAACAGCTGTTGTAAGTTTTAGTCATAACTTTTAAGATTATATTTCTTTTATTTTTTCCTTGATTGTTCCCGACCGACACTGAGATTTCTCCGTGTTTTAACTTGCCAAGACTCCTGACAGGCAGAGAGACAGATGCAGAAAAAAGGTACAAGACCCTAGCTCTTTTATGAATAGACCCCTGGGTTCTTTTACATGCCCATTTTAAAGCATCGATACACGTGAAACTACCTCTGGGTTACTAACCAGTTCATCTCTAGATGGGTGGGAAACACTGACAGCGTTTCTGAAATTTCCGGTACCCCGAACCGGGAACCTCAGAATTGGTAGTCCAGAGCGTTAAACAGTCGACCACCGATATATGTTTCTGTTTTCCTTTAAAAGATTATTGCTTTATGTTAACTTTGGTAAGTAAATTATCATCTAGAAATGTACAAATAAATCACGAAAAGGCTTGATTAAAAAAAAATTGTGTTCTTAAAATTCAGAATTTTCAGCCTGTATATTTAGTTATGATTTCTTTGGACTTACATTTCTTCTGAATTAGTCAGTCAGTCAGTCAGTCAGTCAGTCAGTCAAAAGTTTTACTTCTAATACTATTGATATGTGTAGCAACCGGGGGCCAAACTATGTAGATAAGTTTTGTACAAAAACGTTATTAAATTTGATGTTGTAAACTCTTCGTTCCATATCTTTACAATATCTTTACGTATCAAATCGGTACATGATGGTAAATACATGTCTGGTAGTCCATAGAATTAAGAGTTATCGGACAGAACTCGTTTTGTGTATATCAATTGAACGGCTATGCCTACAGTTGCTTAATTCTGAAATATCAGACATCTAAGACAAAGGCTGACATTTAAGACAATGGAGATACAGTATTTTGTTCTTCCAGGCGTTTTACGACGTGTTCGCTTTCACGTTAAAATGAAATCCTATGAAATATATATGTCCATTACCGGAATGGCATCATCTAAAACTAAGCACTTTTTTAAACCAAAAGACAGAGCTCTTGGTTCTATATTACGGCTGTCACGGGAAATATTTCCGTCACTGAATTATTTAACTGCGACAATCTGTAAGAAACTTTGAAAACAGACCATTATTTATCATAGCAATATTGTTTGAAAGAAAATATAAACCTGTGAACACAGTTACTCTTATACATGATCATTAAACTGTAGTACTTTGTTCTTCATCAAGCCTTTTCTAATTCTTTGTCAAATTTTCGTTTGCATTTCAATTTTAAAAATACAATTTGGTAAAATTTAAAGACTCTTTATGCCTTATATGCCGTAAATTCTGAAAGGAAAAATCTGTTGAAATTTTAAATGCTTCCATCGGAACGCATACTTATATTGCCAAGATAAAACAACTTATAACTTTAATTTACCAGTTTCACTCCTTTGTGGCAATTGTACCACGGATAGTGATTGTTTTGGAGATAACCAAGTTTGTGAAAATAACGAGTGCGTATGTAGAAACAACACATATCCAGACGATTGTGGTATCTGCGTACCAAGTAAGTGTACATTGTCAACTATATATGAGCTGCCTGATATTTCATATGTTTAACATCATCTTAAATCATGTAAATCCTCTTCCAGTCGGTAACACTGTAGAGTGCAACTTGTTGATTCTCATTTTATTCCACTTGAACTGAGACTGGATACTAGAAAAAATGGTCTAAAATTGCCAAAGTAAATAAAAATGAAATATTTATACTGTAGAATGGAAGACAAGCTTTAAAATGTCTTGAATCTATTAGTGCAAGTTTTAATAATGTATGCATTACCTTTCTATTTCGCTATTTCACCAGGAATTTATGGTTCTCAAACACGCTTTGCACAGAAACACTTAATCTATTATATACCTATACATTTTCCATTGAAAATACGGATTTTACTTCTCGGTCTAATACAAATGGAGATAAAACATATTGCATACGGGTGGATTCCGATTTAGTAATTTGCCTTTGTTCGGACTAATTTATTAATACTTTTACGAAATAGATCTTCGTTTTATAGGCGTATATTCTTCATCCGTAGCAAAACTGATGAAAACAGACCGGGTATAAAAGGGTCATTATTACAGTAGCCTGGCGTGGGATGCTGCATTCGGCTCTCGTGGATTTACCAGGCTAGATCGCAATTGGCGCTTGCGCGCCTCGTATGACCTGACCTGGCAAAATCCACTCGAGCCGAAAACATAATTCAAGATCAAATGACTGGTATAATAAACATATTTACTTCAGATCATAATAGATTAAGTAATAACAAATGTGACCCTGCATTTAAACGTTGCACAAACTACAGCCAAGAGCTCGAATGCGTAGCAAATAAATCACGTGTGCGTAGCACTGAATGTTTCTTATTTAACTGTTTCTTATTCAACAGCAAAATAATGGAAGGCATTTATCATTCTGATCTTAACACTATATTGTGTAAAATCACCCGAACTGTGGTCAACGTGTAGCAACATTTCATTGTAACTTACACAAAAGGGGTGCAATTTGGCGTGTGCCTCACAGCGCACGTGTTGCTTGTGCAAAATTGAGTGTATTTTTTCGTATTATTTAACCTCTATATCTATATTGAAAAAGTTGCGGATCATGTTAGAGTTTAATTGTCAGAATCTAAGAATTCAGCGTTAACCTGCCAAACTGAAGTTTCAAAATCATGAACAAATCAGTGACTTTTTTCCCAACTATGTCCTCGAAGGTTTACTGCCGTTTGTCCACATTGATTTCTGCATCGTTAACAATTTCTCCTATTTGATGTTCCACAGCTCTTGACAGAAGATTATATTGAAATGAAGTTGATAAGAGATTAATCACATGAAATACATTAATCAATCAGGAATATGTTGCCCGTCGCATTCGGCAGCATCTTATTCGTTCTTCCCTGAAATGTAGAGAGTAGTTTATTTCTTTATCCGTGTTGGCTTCATATGTGAAGATACGGCGTGTACTAATCTATATCCACAGAGTCAGCAATTGACAGTGAGTGTGAATGTGATGATCAATGCGAGACAAATACCTGTTTATGTGGGTTTTGTGCCCCACTTGGTACGGAGGACTGCTGTAACGGTGTGTATATTATCTCTTCTCTTGTTTAAACATGTTGATACTTCCAAACAATTTATTCTTATATCTTTGTATATTTCGAATACAATTATATCGACATTAAGATGACAGACAACACTTATTCAAGTACTTGTGGCCACCTCTTTGGCCAAGTGGTTAGACACGCTGACTTCAAATCACTGACTTAGGGTCAAGGGTTCGAACCGACTGTTGGTCTTTATTTGCGAAAGCCGTGGTTGTTTGTTACGGATGATACAGGGGGTCTAGTCTTGGTCATCGATCCAGGATTGACGGATAAATGTTGCGTTGTCCATCTATAAGTTATATATGTTGCGTTGTCCGTCTATAAGTTACTTAAATATTTTTGAAACAGGTGTTAGCCCACGAGAAAAAATAACTTGTAGCTAGGTAACAACTTGTTATGAAAATCCTTATTATGGATAGATACCTATACCTTTACCACAGACAGACGGATCTTTAGCTGAAGCGAAGTGTGTTGCTTTGAGGGAAAAGACATGGTGTTCGTTCCGGATTATTACTGTTTTTATGTTTTATTTCGCTTTTATCACCATCTGTATTTTGTACATGTGTATTGGTCCTGTTATTCCTATTGGCCAATAAGAGTGCCAGAGGACAAGTGACAGGGCCTATATCAAATCACTCATCCAATGACTATTTTATTAAATAACAAATAATAATTGCCATTCAATCTTCAAGGCTGATTTCAAGATTGCGGCCGTTTTCGTTTTCGGGAAACATTTGAACGTATCAGCCAATCGGAATGCTCAGATATCTCAGCAGCCAATCATTAGTCAGCAATCTTTTATTGGACCAGTCCAATAAGTGATATTGGCCCCTGTTTTTGTTATTGGTCCTGTCTTTCAATTTTATGATAGCCATTTCTATTTAATTACGTCTACCGGAGCCAATAAACTAAAGTTATTTAATAATAATAATCAATGTAATTTGTTTTCAGACTGTGACCAGATAATAGCAGATGTGATATTTGTAACGGACAACTCTGGGTCAGTGGGTGATGCCAATTATAGACTGGAGATGAATTTCGTAATTACGCTGATAAATGCCTTTATAATAAGTCCTTCAGAAACTTTTGTGGGATGGGTCGATTTTTCAACGGGAATAAATGCCGCATTTAATTTGAACGCTGTTGATTTCAACGACAATTTAGAGGTGACAGCGGAACTTTGTGAATCTGCGTCGTAAGTGTAATCACACCGTATGAATTTCTATTCGTGTCATTTACAGGTCCATGTCCATTACTAAGACCAAATCGAATTTTCGTTTAAATCTGGAATTGTAAAAGATGTCTTCTCAGAAGGAGAAATATGACATACTGCATCGAAAGTGATCATATTGTGTTGAAAATTTGAGTTTAACAAAAGGATTGATAGATTATATTTTGCCTTTTTCGAAAACCAAAGTAGGTTTTCTAGTTATCAAATTTCTTTGTAATTTTCCAGAAATCTCCCATAAAGAGGCTATAAATAGGTTGTACATGAAAAAGCATGCCCATTTTGAATTAAAGTTGAAAGATCTTCACCTCCAATGATGTGCAACGTACATTTCTGACTGCTTACAACATGCAATAAAGCGAAAATATGACAAAAATGACCACCCAGGTCAATCTAAGGAAACACAAAAACATTAACTTGTTTTTCTGTAGTATTTCAAACAGGGAAAACCTCCACGGCTATTGTAAAGTTTTAGAAGTCAGTTTTAAACTGTATTTCCCCGATACAATTCCAGATTTCAAAGAAAACAAAAACATTCTGTTAAAAAACATTTTTAATACTTACCCGTATACTTCATTATGACTGTGAAACTCCGGCAATGTGTGATACACGCAGTAAACAATAATCGGAAACCAACACTTTCCCTCCCAACATTACAACATTACTTGAAATCAGAAGTTTTATTTGGCATCTTAAGTGAAAGCTCTCTGCTATACAACACATACTGAGTTATACTGGTGACATGTTAGAGCAACATATTTTAGAAGTATAACTGATATGTGGAAATCTATTTGTAACATAATACAGTCAAACCTTTGAACAAAGACCACTGACAAGAAGAAGGTAAATTGGTCTTTGTTGACAGTTGGTTTTAATTCACAGGTGTTTCCTCTATAGCTGAATAGTGTACGGTTTTCTCCTTGTCGGTCTTTATTTGCAGGGTGGTCTTAATTCGGACGTGGTCTTTGACAAAGGTTTGACTGTAAACTTAACGATAGGGTTAGGGTACTTAATTGAATTTACTATAAAAATTATATTCATATTAAGTTCAAGTTTTTAAAGCCTGTTAGAAATGTTTAATTAGTGGTTTTAGTTTAGATGAAACACATTTTATTGATCAATATACATGTATATACGCATAAGTGTACATGTACAACAAAGGGACACTTAAACGACATAAAATCAACGAAAGGGACGGTCCACAAGTTCTTCTGACATCAGTAAACGATCCTTCGTTTATAAAGAAGTTACTGTCGCATATCTACAAACGAAATTTGAATAAATAGCCATAACGTTTGTTATATTTCATGTTTAGTCATGTCGGAGGTTGGACTCGCACGGACCTAGCCCTAGACCAGGTAATAACGTTCCTCAACAGCGGGTCAAACAGAGCTGGCATACCAAACATCGTCATTGTTTTGACAGACGGACAAGCAAATAACGGAGCTGAAGTGACTTTGCCGGCACTTGCAATGCAATTGAAGAATGTCGCTGAAACAACGGTACTTAAATTTTATGATTCATAACAGTTATAAGGACTGCAATTTCTAACACATGGGCAACTCGAAAACACATGCAATTGTCAGATAGGTGGCGCTCCATTTGGTGCATGCGTTTTTTATTTTTCATTTTGTCCTTTTTCAGTTGGAATACCAAGTTTTGTTTCGTTTAATTGTACTAACTATATACTTTGAGAAATATCTGAAAAACACGAGGGTGTCTTACAGTAATTCTCTGAAATTTTATTTCGTTTAAATCGTTTTGTAAGCAAACACCTTTACTATAACAGTTTCTTGATAGCGGTAGTGCCTATAGTTTCACTGATTCTGTCATACAGTTATTGTTCGTGAACGAGCAAGATCATATTTCAAAATGTCTCCGTTTTCATTAAAATACACTACTTTCTATTGTTCTTCACATGGACAGTTTAACAAGATCCTAACAAGTACCAACAGCTATCATAATGATATAAACAGAATAAATTGCTAAGAACTGTTCGCCTTTTCTTAATTTAATACTTTTTCTAAAATCCCGACGGTTGAAGACACACTGCCTTTGGAAAAAATGTAAACAGATTGAGTAAGACTGAGACAGACACCTATTGTTTTAGGTATGAGACGCCTAAATACATTTCCATAGACTTACATTATAAGGGTTTCTTCCGGTGCGACTACCCAAAATCTCACCGACTGCTGAAATGAACTTTATTTTGTAGAATCATCCTAGTCCCACATAAAAATAACAAAATTTATACATGTGATCCAATACTTTATGCCAGTAATTTGGAGCTCAATGACACCACCCCCAATTTTGTGGCAGTTTTAGTGGTCACCGACCAAATATGTCAGTATTTTCAAATACCAAATATTTTGATTATAATTTATATCCAGATTTTTCTCTTCATATTTCATTTGTGATCTATCATGCAGCGATTATTTCAAACTAATTTTTCTTGTATGCATCCACTTAGTTTCAGCCAATCAGCAATCAAACACATAGTGTAGGTCCGCATGTTCCCTAGACAAAATAACCTGCTTCCGCTTTTCACCGATTTAGGGGTCTCATACCAAAAAGCTGACGAATGCAGAATGATATAGCGAAAAATGAGTAACAATGAAAATAGATCATTTCAGAATATATAATACACAGGTACATCAAACAGTTCCTGGCCTATCAAGATAAAACACTTATTTCAAGTTAATCCATTTGATTTTTCAACACAATTACCCTTAATTTCAATGCATTTGTTCATGCGATGTTCAAACTGAAATATTCTATTTCGAAAGAAGGTTTCGTCCTGACCAACCAAAAAGGCTTTAATAACACCAGTGACGTCATTATCACTGTCCAACTTTCTCCCAAGCAGTTCTTGACTTGAGTTCTGGAAAGAGGAAAAGTCCGAGGGTGCTGTATCAGGTTAATACAGGATATGTAGAAGCTCATAGCCTTACTCATCTGCTGCAGCTACTGTGCCCGTTGAGGTGTGCACAGATGCACTACCCTGAACCGAAAGAGCTTTCCTGTCTATTTTTAGCTCGACCAGTCGAAGTTAAGGGATCTATCCTACTCGTCCCGGTGTCTGCGTCGGTGTTGGCGTTCCACATTGGTTTAATTTTCCGTACCACCACACTTGTTCTAAAACCAATGAATATTGACCATCATCACGTCCATCAACAGACAAGAGAACATAACTCTGTAAATGTTTTTGTCAGAATCGGCCTATTTCTACTTAAAAATACATTTAGTCTGGGTAAAATCCACTTACTGACTTAACCCTTTTAGATATTTCTATGAAAACATGTTTGTATCATGAGCCCCAACAGTTGGCAAGAGAAAATTTGTTTTAAATAGCGGCCCTTTTCCGACTTAGATTCTTTCTTAAAACTTGTTTGTACCAGTCCACCATTTGAGATATTACTTTGAAGGTAGTTATACTTGTTTATTACCGTGACTCCCACTTATAGACAAGAGAAGGTAACTCAAGGCTTCTTTTAAATTATGACCCTTTTCACCTAAAGTAAAAATTTGAAACTTTGCTGTAGTTTTCAGGGGTATCCAAAATTTCTTTAGATAATTTTTGAATTAAAATCTTGCTCCTTACGGTCAATGTTTACACTTTGAAAATGAACAGATTTTTGTTTGTTTTTTTGTTTTGCCTTATACTAACAACAGTTTCGTTTATTGGTAAGCACTGGTCGAAACATTGGTCGAGCATTCTGTCTTATGGACAGTTAAGTTATACATAAACTTCGTTTTCTCCACATTTATCTGTTTAAATCGACGGCTACTTGGTGCGGTTTTCATATTCGAGTGCATTAATAGACAGGTTAAATGCATGCTTTACTTATTCTATTTTAATAACTACTTTCCTATATATGTGCAAAAGTTTTAATGAAGTTAAAAGAATTATACAGTGACTATATGTATTATTGTGCAACACAATGCTCTACAGACACGTTTATGGGCGTCGCAATATTGTGTTGGGTAATGCAAATCTCTGTGTATTTCCACGAGAAATCAAAATTATAGAT
The DNA here is from genome assembly GCA_022818135.1 of Saxidomus purpurata. Taxonomy (NCBI): domain Eukaryota; kingdom Metazoa; phylum Mollusca; class Bivalvia; order Venerida; family Veneridae; genus Saxidomus; species Saxidomus purpurata. The sequence goes on from JAFMSR010000012.1 coordinate 33,512,090, forward strand.
CAGAAGTCGATATATTGCATGAAATATTACATTAAAGGGGCAGTCCTACATTTAGCAGAGTCTCTTTGTTAAGACCATCATTCGGACCACTAACAATAACTTTATCTCTGAGACTGTCTTATTATTAAAAAAATTTTACAAAGAATTTGACCATTTTGTTTTGAAAGGTTTAGCCTTATATACCGAGGAAGGTTTTCATATCGACGGCACTTCACTGTATAATCAGCAGGCAGATTAATTAAATTAACAACAGTTGACGTATATGATCGTGTAAAATATAATTCCTATACATGATGTTTTAAATAAAGTTTCAATATCAAGTGCTATTTCACATTTTCGCCATTTTGCAATTTGAAAAGTGCACAACCATGCGTCGCTTTGCATTTAAGACTGCGAGTACGCAAATGCAAGTGAGGACTGCGAGAGTGTTAGTGCGGTAATGAAGTTGTGGGCGGCGAGTGTGTGAGATGGTAGGTGTAAATGTTTAACATTGTTCGAGCGGAAAGTTAATCTGGTTATATAAATGGAAGAAACTTTCAATGTCAGACAACAGTATGCTAACATATTATCTCATTTTCATTGAATAAAAGGTGATTTCTGTTGGTATTGGAAGTAGTGTGGTCATGTCAGAACTAGAGTCAATAGCATCATCTAACGACCTTGTCTTCGAGACCACTTTCAATTCTCTGAATGAATTGAGAGAAGTATTGCTGGAAGCCATATGCTACGGCGGTAAATAAATTGCTTTCACTTTTAATAAATACTATTCCCAGTGAGTATTATTCATACGTCTCAGAGTGCATTGCAATGGTGGTACATAAAGTGCTTTAAAAATTATTCTTAATAAGTAAAATTCCCAGTGATTATTCATACATCTATGACACGAATTTCGTTAACTTATAATTATAGGATTGTCATTGTGAACGCAGTTTCCACCATGTGCATATTTCTAAATTAAATACATTTATCCTTGCTTTGTAAAAATGTCAAAATCAGACAATCACACTAAAACTTAGTCAACAATTACCATTGTTAGAGGACTTTTGTCAAGGCAATAATGGAATTGATTGATCTAAACTTTGTCAGAAAACACCTAATGTAGATGGTTAAGTTGCTAATTTGTAATGCTATTGACTGTATAATTGTTTACTAATTTGCAGTCTCGTCTCAGCAGCCCGTTTATTCTCGTTGTTTACTAATTTGCAGTCTTGTCTCAGCAGCCCGTTTATTCTCCTGTTCGTTTGGTTTAGTAAGGGTCTACCAGCCGCACTAGCCTTGCAAAAATCTGCAAAATAATACTGCCTGGCGTCTAATTTAGTCCAGAAATCCCAGAAAGAATGGCAGTGTCCATTTTTGTCAATAATGAAATAAATATAAACATCATTTTACCTGCGGTTTAATATATCCACCTTTATGCTGTTTTTAACAAGCAATGTTCTATTCAACTCGATTTTAAGTGAAGACTTTTGTTTTTTGTCATACCGCGCATATGAAGAAATGAAATACGATGTCCCCTGAAATAAACAACACACGTGTCTTAATCGGAATATATGACAAATGCAAGAAGTTACACAACTTTGATTTTTTAAATGGACTGAAGTACATTTATTTCAATGGCGCCTTCCGGGTAGCTTTTGTGACCTCTATACAGCTACTGATTCACTCACCTCAGGTTTTACCATTTGAGCATCTGCATGGGCACATAGGTAACTAGATTTTATGGCCTTAAGATAAATTCGCCCTAAAAATTTCGTCTTCATCATCCACGATACCTCCGATGAGAAAATTCAAATGGTCATAAATCTTGATCAGAGAGTAAATACTTTTTTATGTATTAGTTGGTAATATCACCCGGGCGGCTACGTGGTCACGTACATTTTGCGAGCAAAGCTTTTCCTTATGTTTTCCTACTATTTTTGGTTTGTGTGGCAGCAAATACTACTGTATAGCCTTTTATGTCATACATTTACTCTTGTCCGTCCGTCCATAACTATTGTGCCATGCACTGCTACTTTACTAATTTGACATACAGTAGAGTCGACAAACTTCACACAAATGTTCATCGGAAAGAGAAGTTTCGCACCTGGATTTTTGTTTTAACATTGAACAAGTAAGAAAAGAGTTATGGCCCTTAACTAAGTCGAAGTTAAGGCATTTAATGTGGCAAGTTAGTGACACGCACTGCTCCTTTACTAATGGACCTAGAGTAACCAAACTTCATACAAATTTTTATTGAATAAAACGTTTTGTACGTATATCTTGGTTTTTGTTTTATTGTATACTGGACCAGTAACACCAAAGGTATGGCCCTTGACTTAGTCTAAATTAGGCCTAAAATCTTGTGGCACGCACTGCTACTTAACTTATAGACCTAGAGTCACCAAACTGCATACTTATGTTTATTGGGATGAAATTTATGTCTTATGTCCAAGTTGGCTTTGCCCCGGGTCACTTGACCTACTGGCCTAGTTTCTTATGTTATTAGCTCATCTCAGCCTATCAGGTCAGTTGGAGTAAAGTTATGGAAATCTACTCTTGTTTTCTGACAAATGTTGAAGGTCCTATGGACAGAGTTCTAATATTTCAAGGCACAGTAAATCTTACCCTGCCTAGTGTTTCTGATACATTCACGGCTGTTTGCATACATGTCCATATAACATTGAAAGTGTCTACTTATTTTACAGTATAAAGACCCACCGTCTCACGACATATGACATGGAATTATCAGGACAGATGATCGCAACACTTCTGTGAAAATATGTGATGTTGGAGTGTTGAAATATACGTTGATAAACTGATTTTACTTTTAATGTACTAAATACTGTTGCAATACATAACTTTTTTTAGAATCATAATTACGAACGTTGTTTTTGACGTACATGTACTTTTTGTGTTTACAGCACAGTGGAAGTATAACGTTTAATTAATCTTTCAAGTAATACTTTATCAAGAGTGTTCCAAAACTTCTTATTTAAGTTTTAATTTCAAGAAATTCATCAAAAACCTTGAAATATAATCGATTAATCGATAATGCCCTCGGGTCGTAAACTTTCTTACACGTATATCTGCAGTTTGAAGAATTTCTCAAAATCTCTAACTTGAATTTTGCTTGGAACGTCATATTTGTACATTGTATTGATATATTCGAATATGTATTAACTATTTATTTTGTTTCTTCTCTCTTATTAATGTAGAAAAGTTTTGAGAACTATATGCAAATAAAAACGCAATTAAATAACGTGTATGTTGTTGTATATTGTACTCAATGTTAACGTTGTAAACTTCCTGTTGTCACGTGACAGTGTCTGTAATAGTCTCCGTCACATGTATATATTTCTTCCCCATATTTGTTTGAAGTAACTACTTCTATATCGAACACAACAATAAAACTTATTTAACAGGATAAGTTAACATGGACTGCATTTTGGTATTTACAAAGAAATGAAATAGTATGTTATATAAAATATTGATAATCACTTCAAAGACCATGAGTAAATTGTAAATTTGTAATTAAAACGGTCTGCTAGCCAAAGTATAAAACGTAATTTAAAGTAGAATTATGCGCATTTTTATTTTCAAGTAAATATCCAGCTTAAATGTAATTATTTCTGAAATAGAAAAAAAAACATACGACCAAAAAATTATTGTTTTGTTTGGTTTGGGTTCTTGGAATTCATGTCAAGGTCAATATGGATAGAAAAAGTAACTTATTTCGTATGTTACAGTAATTTGTTACAGTTAACATTTCTGTATAAAATATTGGTGTAAACGAAGGCAGGGTAAGTTATGACAAGGGAAGTTACTTATTCCATTTGTTTTAAGAGGGGAGCGGTGGTGTAGAGGTTAAAGTGTCGGTCGCTCTGCCCAGAGGTTGTGGGTTTGAACCCCACTGGGGTCGTACTTCCTCATATGCACTAGTATTGGTTTTTCCAGGAAGCGGACTCGAGAGTGACTCGATATACTACAAGCTTTCTTCACGATCGAGCTAAGATAAATAGTATAAACTTAAATAATTTGAGGAGTTAATGCAGTAAAAGATATTTGGTGAAGTGCAATAAGCAGCAATCATTGTACATTTAATGCTATAAACAGTTCATATGACAGACTAGATGTGTGTTCAATAGAACACTTGTGTCGCCATCTTACACTTTGTCAGAATAACTAATGATTTCATTAAAAAATCTAAGTACAAACATGGGCAAAACTCTGTAAAAAAAACATGACATTGACCTTTAAAATTTTGCGGCTATACACGACTCTAAGGTCATAAGCAAATCAATTTGAAAGTTTGATGAAGAAATCTATGGCAAAGTTATAGCCAAAATTTAAATACTAAAAGAGGCATAACTCTGTCAAATATGACATTGACATACTAAATTTGGTGACATCATGGCCCTTTTGTCATAAGCAATACAATTCTAAAGTTTGATGAAGAAATCTTAAGAAATGGCAAAGTTATAGCAATCGTTAAGTTTGTGTGACCGACGGAACGACGGACAAAGTAATCCCTATGTATCGCCTTTTCTCCGAACTATATTAAGAATATATAAGTTTAACAGTCCTTTCTTAAACATTGAAATATTGGCAAGTAAACCATTCACTTATGAAATTACTGCATTTATGCCAATAACGTAAGTGTAGTGCATTCTTAGTGCTTAGTTACAAATTCTTAAGTCAAATAATGATAAATAAAGGCCTTCTGAGTCTACACAAGGAATATTGAAAATTACATGTACAAACATAACTGACAGAAATAATGCATGCTTGCTTATTAACCATTGAACATGTCTGAAAAAAATACGTGAGGTTAAATTCCTTATGAAAATAAAAATAGTATTTCCAGAGTTGATATTTTTTACAGATATAAAATACCATGCAAAGATTACATACGATGTCTACATAACTTAATTATATATTTTCTTTTTCCGTATGACAAGGACTTTTAGAAACTGTGTCATTTTAATAGGGTTCTCATGTCTTTGAAAATAGGGGATTGTTGCTAATTAAGATTCATGTAAAGATTTTGCAATGGTCCCCAACATGAATTTTGTTTTTCAGTTAATCACCTTATTAGCAAAGTAGCCATATAGTTTCATGAGAATCAAAAGAATAAGTAGTAGTTTTCTGTAGTGGATGTCTTGTTAAAAAATGTTACTTGTGCTTCATAACAATTTGTTATCAGCATGGTTTGTGTCGTTTGTCAGTCTGTCGACCATCATTTGATGCAAACTTACTTAATTACATCTGCTTAATGGAATTTCACCAAATTCTGTAAACAAATGGGGTATCAGTTTCGTTGAAGATCAGCCCTGTCTGAGCTTAAACAGTACTGTTTTCCTGGCCCATGTTTTGCTCAAATAGTTGATCTTCAATTGGGGCTGATATACATCATTAAAAACTGCAACCGTTTTAGAAAGTCACATTTTCTGTTTTAAATGTGTCCAAAGTTTTGTATCATTATACCTCACGTGTTTTTCCCTATATAAAATTCCTATACCGCATCGGTGAACAAAAAATGACGTTACCCATGTAACATCATGATGTTACACCCCTGTAAGTCTAAAAACAGATAAGTAGACACTTGTCTAAAAAAATGATGTTACCCATGTAACATCATGATGTTACACACCTGTAAGTCTAAAAATAGATTAATAGACACTTGTCTAAAATAAATGATGTTACCTATGTAACATTATGATGTTACACCCCTGTAAGTCTAAAAATTGATTAAAAACACTTGACTATATTAATATTGTCAATTTCTTAATTCGTAGTTTTTCGGTATAATAAAATAAATATCACATGCACTTGAGGGCTTCGCCTCAGTTGACATTACGGTTCTCGGGTTCACAATTTCTGCTATCACCCTCAAGAGCATGTGATATTTATATAATAACGATAGAAGACATATTTTTTGTAACTTATTGTTTTTTTAAATGACTAAATACAATTTAATGATCCATAAAAGATTTTTTATTCATACATAAAACATAGTCTATATTAACAATAATAATGTTGACTACTCCCTATTTGATTATGCAACCCATGGTACAAAATTAAAACCTATTTAATACTGACGCCGCCTTCGCAGGCGGCCTCAACAACCGAACAACCGGAAACAATGTACTTGATTTGTAGATGAGGGAGAATTAGATAGAGGGGGTACATCATGACCATGTTGTCATAAGCAATGTAATTTGAAAGTTTGATGAAGAAATATTAAGAAATAGCAAAATTTATTGCCATCTTTAAGTTATCGTGACAAAATCTAAGTACAAAAAGGGGCATAAAATTGTCAAATGTGACCTTGACCCAAGGGTTTAGGTTGCATCACAACCCTGTTGTCATAAGCAAAATAATTTGAAAGTTTAATGAAGAAATGTTGAGAAATGGTAAAGTTATAGCTGAGGTTAAGTTTTTGTGACAAAATCTTTGAACTAAAAAGGGGCTTAACTACGCAAATATGGTTTACAGAATTATGTCACTTGCTGCAGTTGTCTATCATGATTGCCATGAGAAGCATGTATGCCATGTTTGTAGAACTTTTAGTCTGGCACCCCCTCCTATGCCAGACGACTCTCGTGAAGTTACTTATGACGTAAGTTACTTAAAGTTATAAACATTGTGACGTAACTTTCCTAAACACAATGTCGGAATATCGTTTGTTTTCTTTATGATAAAGAGGCAAGCAAGCAAACAGACCTTTTTCAATGGAAAAGGAACACTGAAAACATATCATCTAAGGCTTGAAACACAATTAGGTTTATTAAAAGAAATGCACAGAGTATGCCTAATAACAGAATAATAATTTCTATCATGAGCACGAGGTTCGGATCGAAATATCCGTCACAGATGGTAATTGATTTGGCGGGAACGAGGCTCTGCAACTACTATATACACTAAACATCAAATATACTAGTGAAAATTAATTAATCAACTAGTGTGTGCAGTATGAATTAACAAACATTAAGTAAATGTATCTAGCAAAACAATTTTGTAAGTAAGAGCCATTCAATATTTATAAATGTGACTGTAGTGATAGAAGATGCTTTTTATAATTATATTTGAAAGCATTCAGGGATTTTGCTTTACGAATCGTATCAGGAAGAGAGTTCCACACCCGCATGCTAAAGTATTGAAAAGACTGTTTCATGTAATGAGTATTAAATGAGTTTTGTACAACATTTTGTCACCGGTAGGCCTAATGGTTTTTCCAGGAAGCGGACTCGAGAGTGACTCGATAATTAAGCTACAAGGTTTCTTCACAATCGAGCTAAAATAAATTAATATCAACTAACATTTTGTATTGAAGAGGATCGCAACATGTATCTGTTATTATTCGTCTGAATTTCGTTTGTTTTTATATGAAAATGCATCATTTCGAGAAGTTTGAATTTAAAAATATTCTTTAAAGTGCATGACGGTATGCAAGAAAAAGTTTCGTTCATGAGGCATTTGGTTCAGATGGAAATAACCGTCACCGGGGGTAATTGTTTTGTGGGAACTCGGCCCCGCCAAAACAGTTACCCTCGGTGACGGATATATTTTATACCCCTACCCCGTTCTATGAAATGCAGGCCAACTAAATAGTATAGACCTACCATAAATATAATTTGTCAGTTACCAGTGTAACAATTTAACATGATTGTGGTAATAAAGTTACGGTATTCAGTATAGGCTATATATACACTGTACAGTAGAGTTACAGCATTCCACCTACTAATTTGTCTATTCAAATGTGATTGTGCCGGATGTATATATGATTACAAAGTTAAAACAAACAGGAGGGAATAAAGAATGGAGAGAAATGAGCATCGTCCATTGTATAGAGACCTTCTGTAATAAATCGTTATTACCATGCATGATTTACAACAAGTACAACAACAACTTTACATAAACTGTTGATTGTATAGCACTCCGGCCTAAACTTGGTGTAAAATTAATAATTTCAAAAGCGTAAATGATAATATATGTATGAGTTTTAGACATATATACAGTCTCTGTTTTGATAGTCTGTGCTAATTAGATGAGGCATTTTTCGATTATGTTGTTCATTGAACACATAAACATGTTTGGAGAGTATAGTCTTCTACGTGTAGGGAGTGCCCCTTTAATCTTTAAGGTTCAGTAATACAATACACTTAGTTATACTACTCATAAATAGTCTATTATTTATGCTTTTAAAGTTATCCAGGTTTAGGGAGTGCATGCCTCTTTAACATATTAGAACTCAGCCCATTCCTTTAAATACAACATAGATCTATAAAAACCAATTCGTGTAAGCAGTGAAACTCGCATATGTTTACACTGATGAAGCATAGCGTAAAGAGGGGGATCTTGTGCTCACATGGGCATATTTTACCAGGCCCGCAAACATGCCTGAACTTGGCCCGCTGTATAAACATAATATCGTCATAATTTTTGACCCCTCTCAATCCAAACATTTCGAGAACATGATAACCCAAGTAAAATGATAACGAGTTTATCACGGGCACGTCATGTGATTTGTAGATTAGGATTACTTCATCAGAAGACACGTTGTTCAGCAGTTCTGAGACACTTCTACAACTTAGGGATAAACATGCAGGATACTCGGCCACAAGGGCACAGGTAACGTTAGTCTAACTATTTCGACTAGGAAGGCAAACCAAATTTATAGATCTGTGAAAGGGATCACACTAAAACGCCAAATTAATTAGGCTAGTAGAGGGGGGCGGGCAACAAGAGATGTGATCAAACGGCTTAGGCTTGTCAAGGTTAATTTGTCCACTGGGTCCATATGACATGTCATATATGGACCCTGATTTTTCATACCTGTAGCCAAAAACACAACACAAAGTCATCTATATAAAATTCATGGATCCATACAGAGTTAACTCAACTGTCAGAAAAAACTGCATCTGTGAAAAACTAGGCTTATCTATCTTCCTTTAATGTCCAACCCTTGTCATGCTCGTGGGGACGTAGACATTGATGATCAATAAACAAGTTTAACTGCCAAGAAAACATACTGAGTGAGGGTCAAACAAAATGGCCACAAAACGTCTTTTTCTTGCACTTCTTATCCTCGAACTGACACAGATGTTATGAAAGAATCGGTTCGCTGAAGTTGTTTCAGACTTTTGCACCATGTGAACAAGCATACTAGCTGTGCTGGTCATGTCTCCTCACACGCTCCTCTTCACACATACGAGGATCTTACAACATATTTTGTACAATTAATGTTTTTAGAGCAATCCTCTTCATTAAACATTAAAAATCTTGTTCTCTGAAACCACAAGGTTTAGAGCTAAGATATTTGGCATTTAGCATTGTCTAGTGGACCTCTACCAAGAATGTTCAAATCATGACCCTCTGGTCAAAATTGACCCAGCCCAGAGGGGTCACTTTGTTGTACAGCTATAGGCTTGTTAAGGAAAAACTTTAAAAATATTCTTCTCTTAAACCACAGGGCCTAAAGCTGAGATATTTGGCATGAAGCAGTGCCTAGTTGACGTATACCAAGTTTGTTCAAATCATGACCCCGGGATCAAACTGACCCAGCCCAGGTGGTCTCTTGATTTTACAAAGGAAAATCTTTAAGTCTTCTTCTCTGAAACCACAAGGCCCCGAACTTTAGCATGTAGCATTGCCTTGTGGACCTTTACCAAGATTATTTAAATCATGACCCCCGGGTGAAAATTTACCCTTCCTGGGAGGTTTGGGGGTTACTTGATTTCACGTAGGCTTAAATAGGGAGCATTTTAAACTAGATGCCCTGGTGCAACATGTCGAGCCCACCATATGTCAAAAGGGCTAACTCCTTACCAAGTAAAGATGGGTCAAAATACACCTAAATATTGGATGTAACATGCATGTTGTACCACAGAAAAGTGGTCTCGATTTTTCTCTACGGCCAGTAATAAAAAAGTTACAATATAAGCTATTTATAGTAAAACAAAGGGAAGTAATTCTAAAAACAAGGGTAGCCTATGGTGGTGAACATTTGTACAAAGTAACATCAAAATCCCTCCATGCATGAAGAAGAAATGCTCCAGGCAAAGATATTCTTGACTTTGAACTTTAACCTCTAAGTGTGACCTTGACCTTAGACCTAGGGACCTGGTTCTTGCGCATAACACTCCGTCTCATGATGGTGAACATATGTGCCAAGTTAAATAAAAATCCCTCCATGCATGAAAAAGATATGCTCCGGACAAAGTCATTCTTGAATTTGACCTTTAACCTCCAAGTGTGACCTTAGACCTAGGGACCTGGTTCTTGCGCATGACACTCCGTCTCATGATGGTGAACATATGTGCCAAGTAACATCAAAATCCCTCCATGCATGAAAAAGATATTGTCCGGACAAAAACCGGACGCACGCACGGACAGACGCACGCACATACATCGAACCGCCAAAAGTGACAACTATATCGAGCTCACCGCAAGCGGGCTCGATAAAAACCACAAGGCCAACATGCAGAGCTTAGATATTTGGAATGTTACTAAGCATTGTGTAGTAGACCTCTATGAATTAAGTTAAAATCATGACCCCTTGTAATATTGGCAGTTAATATACAGGTAAGAGATATAGGGCCATGTTGGCCCATTTGTTTTAATATAAATGTAAATTTAAAGAATTGTTTATTATTGTTTAAACAATAGTTTATCATACTATGGCTTGTTTTAAAAATTAACTCAAGCCTATGTGGTTTACAACTGCCCACCAAATCCACATTATTTCTTGAATCATAAGAAATCTCTCAGACCCGTCAGCTAAAACTTTGCCAACACAATGAATGATAAGTTGACAACACTTTGTATATTTTTGTAGTCAGAGACGTATGGAGCACCTGAAGTTGATGAATTATTCACTGGAAGTTGATGAGGAGAAGGTTGAGGCACTGGTTCACACAAGTGGCCTACACTATTCTGATTTTGATTCCAAAAGTAAGTAGTTTAGATTTACTCTCATCAGTCTTAAAACACTAGCTGTTGATATAGGTGTAATATGTGAGGTGGGTACTGTCATCTGTCAGCATTTTTCCTTCACTGTAATTGAAAGTTTGAATTTAATAAATTTTAACCTGTCCATGTATCCCATTAAGTAGATCACAGTCTGTTGAGAATACAATGTATGGTATTGTAAGTTTTGATTATGACGAAGACTTGCATGATTGTACTCTTTTCAAACTGTATACATGTTTGATATGGCAGTTTGATGTTGATGTGTAATCTTCATCTGTTGTGTTAGCTTCCCATGAAGCAGCAGGGAAATACTGAAAGATAACTTTTGCATGTGTCTGTCTGTCTGTCCATCACACTTCTTGGTAAACACACTATACATTGTTATTTATATCCATCCTTTTGCAGACATCTTATTCTAAACTCAAAACACAGATAGCAATAAGATAAAGAGCAGAGCACAAGAACCAAACTATCCCATGAACATTTTCTTTTGTTCTTAATTCCCTGCATTCAAGCAATCATTAAATTTAATTTAAACAAACTTTACATTTGAATTTAACATACCAAAAGTTAAAGTAGAAACTACTAGAATACAAAAATATATGTGTGTATATTTATATAACTACCAAATTTCTTTTTTTTCTTTGATTGTTTATAGTCCCAGCAGACCTTTAGGATTTATCTCTGGGTGAACATGCCAAGTGTCCTTACAGGTGCAGGTTGAAGAGAGACAGATGCAGATACAAGTGAATCAGTGTACCAGACCCTTTTTTTTTACCAATTGACCCCTTAATTGGTTCTTTTACAACATTTACTTACCTGATGTATAGCACTGATACACAAGAGACTACCTCTGGGTTTCTAACCAGTTCATCGTTAGATCGGAAGCATTTCCGAAATTTCCAGTGCCCCTGCTGGGATTTGAACTGTAGACCTTGGGATTGGTAGTTCAGAGCGTTAACCACTTGACCACTCAGTCAACCAAAGTTCTATGATTATAGGGGTCAGCCAGTGGTTGGTCGGTCAGTCTGTTGCTTTTTCTTTGCCTGGAGCATAACTTAAAAACTACTGGTTGGAATTCAATACAACTTCATACAATGATCAAGCACAATAAAGGAAAGTCATTGTACAAGAACCATAACTCTTATCTCAAGCAATTACAGAGTTATTGTCCTTTAATACTTTTCCTTGTCCGGAGCATAACTTAAAAACTACTGGTTGGAATTCAGTACAACTTCATACAATGGTCAAGCACAATCAGAGGAAGTGCACTGTACAAGAACTAAACTGCATCTTGAGTAATTACAGAGTTATTGCTCTTTGTTACTTTTCCTTGTCCGGAGCATATGTTGAAAACTACTGGTTGGAATTTGATACAACTTCAAACAATGGTCAAGCACAATAAGAGGAAGTGCAGTGTACAAGAATTCTATCTAAAGTAGTTACAGAGTTATTGCCCCTTGTTACTTTTCCTTGTCCACAGAAAAGTTGAAAACTACTAGTCGGATTCAATAAAACTTCATACATCTATTTTAGTGTTTTTGCAAAGTATTCTGTTACTTCTAACTTCCTCAGTTGATAAAGCAGTCTTTCGGGGGTATTAATCAGATTTAGTGATAGGTCTAGTTTAAAGATGTATTTTCTAAGAACTATCTAGCAGCGAATTTGCCCACTAGTAGGTCATTTCTTCATCCTTGTGATAGCAATTTAGCATAACTTAATAGCTTGGGAGGTAGTGCAAAATAAGTGTTGTCTTATATTGACAATTTACTTGTTTACCTCAGATGTGTCAAATGTTACTGGAATGTTTTACGGCAGCTAGTTTTTGTGTCACCCTTTCGGAGAAAAGGCAATACATAGGGATCGCTTTGTCCGTCCGTTGGTCCGTCCGTCCGTCACACAAACTTAACGTTGGCCATAACTTTGCCATTTCTTAAGATTTCTTCATTAAACTTTACAATTGTATTGCTTATGACAAGAGGGTCATGATGCCGCCAAATTTTGTAGGTCAAGGCCATATTTGACAGAGTTATGCCCGTTTTTGTACTTAGATTTTGTCACGAAAACTTGACGTTGGCTATAACTTTGCCATTTCTTAAAATTTCTCCATCTAACTTTCAAATTGCATTGCTTATTTATCCCCCCGCCGAAGGCGAAGGGGATATTAGAAATGCCCTTCGTCCGTCCGTCCATCCGTCCGTCCATCTGTCGGTCCGTGCGTCCGTCCCAATTTTGTCCGAAGCATAACTCCAAAAGTACTTGAGCGATTTTCTTCAAACTTCATACACTGACAGAGCACATTGGGAGGAAGTGCAGTGTGTAAGAACAATAACTCTACCTTGCCTACTTTTAGAGTTATTCCCCTTTTATCAGATTTACTTGAAAAACTTTGTCCGGAGCATAACTCCAAAAGTACTTGAGGGATTTTCTTCAAACTTAATACACTGACATAGCACATTGGTAGGAAGTGCAGTGTGCAAGAACAATAACTCTACCTTGCCTACTTTTAAAGTTATTCCCCTTTATCAGATTTACTCTAAAAGTTTTGTCCAGAGCATAACTCCAAAAGTACTTGAGGGATTTACTTCAAACTTAATACACTGACATAGCACATTGGTAGGAAGTGCAGTGTGCAAGAACAATAGCTCTACCTTGCCTACTTTTAGAGTTATTCCCCTTTATCAGATTTACTTTAAAAGTTTTGTCCAGAGCATAACTCCAAAAGTACTTGAGGGATTTACTTCAAACTTAATACACTGACATAGCACATTGGTAGGTAGTGCAGTGTGCAAGAACAATAACTCTACGTTGCCTACTTTTAGAGTTATTCCCCTTTATCAGATTTACTTGTCCGAAGCATAACTCCAAAAGTACTTGAGGGATTTTCTTCAAACTTAATACACTGACATAGCACATTGGTAGGAAGTGCAGTGTGCAAGAACAATAACTCTACCTTGCCTACTTTTAGAGTTATTCCCCTTTATCAGATTTACTTGTCCGGAGCATAACTCCAAAAGTACTTGAGGGATTTTCTTCAAACCTAATACACTGACATAGCGCATTGGTAGGAAGTGAAGTGTGCAAGAACAATAACTCTACCTTGCGTACTTTTAGAGTTATTCCCCTTTATCAGATTTACTTTAAAAGTTTTGTCCAGAGCATAACTCCAAAAGTACTTGAGGGATTTTCTTCAAACTTAATACACTGACATAGCACATTGGTAGGAAGTGCAGTGTGTAAGAACAATAACTCTACCTTGCCTACTTTTAGAGTTATTCCCCTTTATCAGATTTACTTTAAAAGTTTTGTCCAGAGCATAACTCCAAAAGTACTTGAGGGATTTTCTTCAAACTTAATACACTGACATAGCACATTGGTAGGAAGTGCAGTGTGCAAGAACAATAACTCTACCTTGTCTACTTTTAGTCAAATAGAAAAATATCATACCTATACTGATAATGAACATTAATATAATTTTGCAAACCTTCTCTTCATTGCCTTATTCTTTTTCCTCTTACTTGAAAACTGTACTCAGCATCAAGTAAAATGTACGAAAGTACAACCTTCAGGTAACTTTTTCCTGGCGGGGGGATTAACCATGTGTAACATGGCTCTTGTGACATTAGGGTCATGATGCCGCCAAATTATGTAGGTCAAGGCCATATTTGACAGAGTTATGCCCCTTTTTATACTTAGATTTTTGCTATAACTTTGCCAGTTCTTAAGATTTCTTTATCAAACTTTTAAATTGTATTGCTTATGTCAAAAGGGTTATGATGCCGCCAAATTTTGTATGTCAAGGTCATATTTGACAGAGTTACTTCCCTTTTTGTACTTAGATTTTGTCACGAAAACTTTATGATGACTATAACTTTGCTATTTCTTAAGATTTCTTCACCAAACTTTCAAATTGTATTGCTTATGACATAAACGTCATGATGCCGCCAAATTTTTGTAGGTCAAGGTCATATTTGACAGAGTTATGCCCCTTTTTGTACTTAGATTTTGTCACAAAATTATTGGTTATTCTGACAAAGCGTAAGAGGGCGACACAAGTGTTCTACTGAACACCCATCTAGTTTGCAGATATCTGTCATACTGTCAGACATGACTGATTGAATATGCTTTGATCTGTTGTAGAAAGTCCAGGAATCAGACCAAATGTCCAATGTTGTATGGTTCCATACAACATCTCTGAAAACATTTCTCAGTTTGACACATTTACTTTTGGTCTGACAAGCAGACATGGATTCGATTACTTTGAAAAATAATCGATTATTTAGTCAATTTTGGATAATCAATTATTAATCAATTATTTGACTAATAACAAGTAATTGATTAAATTAATAATCATAAATCTAAAGTAATCATGATTAACAATTACTTTTAAAGAAACACAGGATAAAACACTCGTTTCACAACATATTTGCACATTTATTAAACTATTTCAGTTTTAAATGAACTATATATTTAACTGAAGTCATTCTATATTGTCATGCATGTTCTATTTAAACAAAATTACAAAATTCAAAGTTAATTTAACATTCCCGGAGATAAATGAGTTGCAATGTTTGCACTCTGCTTTAACATTGCCTTTAGTAGGTGTATTATCCGGGAATTTAAAGTGCTTTCTTGCAGCCATACTGAAAATTCTGAATTGCACTGGGTCCAAGGGTCTGATTTCAGAATGTTTCATAAATCACATACAGGCAGTTTTATATTCATCTTGAGCAAAAGTTAACAAAGGGTTGAATTATGTTAACATCAAAATTGCAAAAAGACTTGAATTGTGATGACTAAACTTACCATAAAGCATGGGCACAATTTGAGCTAAACTATTAAGGGCAATTACAAATGTATTAGTTTCAATATATGAAGTATAACAGTGCTTACTTTATTTGTGTACAATTAGTTGTCAGTTTATCCCCTTATTAACTGATTATCTACATGTATAAACCAGATTACAATGTTCTGTGCCCTCAGGCTAAGTCTCAAAGTGATAATTGCTAATTTTTTAATCTCTTATTCAATGACTGCGATAAAAAGAACTTGTTGCATTTTTCCCATTTAATTACTTTCATAAATTTCTGACGCTCTTGTCCATAAAAAACATAAAGTAATCATGTGTTAATCGTAAAATAATCATGATTACAGCCATTTTTTCTCCGGTAATCGATTAAATTATTAATCATTAATCATAAAAATGCTTGATTAACGATTAATGATGATTAATGGAAAATAATAATTGATTAATAATCAATTAAATTGATTTAATCGATTAATCCATGTCTGCTGACAAGTCTCTAAATCCTATTCCCATGACTGGATAATAGCTGCAATGTGTACCCCCCCCCCCCCCCCCCCTTCTCTCCTTCCCTTCTCCCCCCCCCTCCCCCCCCCCCCCCCCCCCCCCCCCCCCCCCCCCCCCCCCCCCCCCCCCCCCCCCCCCCCCCCCCCCCCCCCCCCCTTTCCTTTTTTTTTTTTTTCTTTTTTTTCCCCTCCTTTTTTTTTTTTTTTTTTTTTTTTTTTTTTTTTTTTTTTTTTTTTAAATTTTTTTATTTTTTTTTTTTTTTTTTTATATCTTAAATTTTTTTTTTTATTCCCCCCTCCTTTTTTTTTTTTTTTTTTTTTTTTTTTTTTTTTTTTTTTATTATTCTTTTCCTTTACTTTTTTTTTTAAAAATTTATTTTCGGACTATAACTTTGTTGCTATTTAAAAGAGTCTAGGGGGAGTGCGGGAGACCCCCGCCCCAAATCGCATCTGAGAAGAAGGATCCTCTTATAAGTATACGCAGGGGGGGGGGGGGGGGGGGGGGGGGGGGGGGGGGGGGGGGGGGGGGGGGGGGGGGGGGGGGGGGGGGGGGGGGGGGGGGGGGGGGGGGGTTTGTGTTTACACATGGGCTGCCTTACGGGGGGGGGGTGGGGGGGGGGGGGGGGGGGGGGGGGGGGGGGGGGGGGGGGGGGGGGGGGGGCGCCCCCCCCCCCCGGGGGGGGGGGGGGGGGGGGGGGGTTTTTGGGGTTTGGGGTTGTTTTTTTTTTTTTTTTTTTTTTTTTTTTTTTTTTTTTTTTTTTTTTTTTTTTTTGGTTTTTTTTTTTTTTTGGTGGGGTGGTGGTGTGGGGGGGGGGGGGGGGGGGGGGGGGGGGCCCGCCTTCCTTCGGGGGGGGGGGGGGTTTTTTTTTTTTTTTTGGTGTTGGGTTTTTTTTTTTTTTTTTTTTTTTTTTTGCTTGGGAGGATTTTACAATTTCATCAGAACATTTTTTTGTTTCAGATGGGCAGCCAAAACCCTGGCAGTTGATGAAATTGTTAGAGTCAGCAAGATTTTTCTCCCATCACTGGCCTCTTGATGACAGTGGACGGACATTTAGGGACTATGCAGAAATGACATCCGATTGTATGACATTTCTTGTAACTTCCAGTATGGAAATTCAACCGAGTTTGTATGACCCAAGTGTTCCAAAAAGCCCCCTTGACATTGTTGTTCAAGGTGGATATGTGGGAAACTCTTCAGTCAATTCCATAACAACACTTAAGACAAAGTGTGGCAAGTCTTTGCTAAGCAACATCAACCAGGCTGTAAGTATAGACAAAAAAACTCGACGACCAAAGATGTTACCAGACTGGTGGAAGGAGAAGTATGCTAAATCAGGTGAAAAATTCACTGCGTTAAAATTTGAGAAATACCCAAAGCCAGAAAATACAGAACCATTTCAAATTAAAGTTATGCGAAGTGATTTGGATGGAAACAATCATACCAACTGGAGTTGTTATGTAAGATATTCACTTGATGGTGTTTATCACAACGCAAAACATGGAAAACTAGACAAATTTAAAGACATAGATAGGAGGGGTTTACAAAGCATGGAACTGTTATATGCTGGTGAAAGCTTTGATGACGACACTCTTGATGTGTACGTTTGGCAGGAGGAAGGTGACAGTTTCAAAGTACAGGTGCACATAGAAAAGGAAAAGAATTTTATATTTCAAGGGACATTTACCTTTTTTGATCAAACAGTGTACTAATGTACACAATATTAAGGATAACTGTTTAACTAACTTTAACTCTTTCCCTGCTCTATATGTAACACAGACTTGATTATCTTCCAATTGGAAAAGTACCATTAACTGTTGAAGGGTACTCGGTGGAAATTGACTAACTGAAACAGCAGACAGTTCAGTTTAGATTCAGACTATACAAATATGTAAGGTAGATCATGAGCTGCTTGGGTGGCAAAGGTAGGCTCACTTTCTGCCAGTTGGGTAAGAGATGACACAGATCAAATAGATACTAACCAGAGATGAAGTTACATATTGTTTTTTACGCTTTTTTAACTGATTAAATTTATTCAAGATTGGTTTATTCAATTTCTGCTTCATTTAATCTATTCTGAGTAATATATGATGCTCATCAGTCCTCCTCTGCCAAACTCTGGAGAGTTGTAAATTTTTTAGCTCACCTGAGCTGGCTCAGGGTGAGCTATTAGGATCGATGAATGTCCGTCGTCCGTCCACACTTAGTTCGTTAACACTCTAGTGGTCACATTTTTGCCTCAATTGTCACGAAACTTGGTCAGGATGTTTGTCCCAGTAATTACTCGGACGAGTTCGAATATGGGTCATCTCGGATGAAAAACTAGGTCACATGACCCAAAAATAGAAAAATCTTGTTAAGGCTCTAGAGGCTACTGTTTCAGTCCAAATATCCTGGTAATTTGTCAGAAAGGTTGTTTGGTTGATTTCTAGCTCAAGTTTTAATATGGGTCACCTGGGGTCAAAAACTAGGTCACACAGCCCGAATATGGAAAAACCTTGTTAACACTCTAGAGGTAACATTTTCAGCCCAAATATCCTGGAAATTTGTCAGAAAGGTTGTTAAGATGATTTCTAGCTAATATGGGTTGTCAAAAACTAGGTCACAGAGCCCAAATATGGAAAAACCTTGTTAACACTCTAGATGTTACATTTTCAGCCCAGATATCCTTGAAATTTGACAGAAAGGTTGTTTCGATGATTTCTACCTCAAGTTCGAATATGGGTCATCTGGGGTCAAAAACTAGGTCACACAGCCCAAATAAGGAAAAGCCTTGTTAATACTCCAGAGGTAACATTTTCAGCCCAAATATCCTGGAAATTTGGCAGAAAGGTTGTTTCGATGATTTCTAGCTCAAGTTTGAATATGGGTCATCTGGGGTCAAAAACTAGGTCACACAGCCCAAATATGGAAAAACCTTGTTAACACTCTAGAGGTAACATTTTCAGCCCAAATATCATGAAATTTGTCAGAAAGGTTGTTTGGTTGATTTCTAGCTCAAGTTTTAATATGGGTCACCTGGGGTCAAAAACTAGGTCACACAGCCCAAATATGGAAAAACCTTGTTAACACTCTAGAGGTAACATTTTCAGCCCAAATATCCTGGAAATTTGTCAGAAAGGTTGTTAAGATGATTTCTAGCTAATATGGGTCATCTGGGGTCAAAAACTAGGTCACACAGCCTGAATATGGAAAAACCTTGTTAACACTCTAGAGGTAACATTTTCAGCCCAAATATCCTGGAAATATGTCAGAAAGGTTGTTTTGATGATTTCTAGCCCAAGTTCGAATATGGGTCATCTGGGGTCAAAAACTAGGTCACAGAGCCCAAATATGGAAAAACCTTGTTAACACTCTAGATGTTACATTTTCAGCCCAGATATCCTTGAAATTTGTCAGAAAGGTTGTTTCAATGATTTCTAGCTAATATGGGTCATCTGGGGTCAAAAACTAGGTCACACAGCCTGAATATGGAAAAACCTTGTTAACACTCTAGAGGTAACATTTTCAGCCCAAATATCCTGGAAATATGTCAGAAAGGTTGTTTCGATGATTTCTAGCCCAAGTTCGAATATGGGTCATCTGGGGTCAAAAACTAGGTCACAGAGCCCAAATATGGAAAAACCTTGTTAACACTCTAGATGTTACATTTTCAGCCCAGATATCCTTGAAATTTGTCAGAAAGGTTGTTTCGATGATTTCTAGCTCAAGTTCGATTATGGGTCATCTGGGGTCAAAAACTAGGTCACAGAGCCCAAATATGGAAAAACCTTGTTAACACTCTAGAGGTAACATTTTCAGCCCAAATATTCTGGAAATTTGTCAGAAAGGTTGTTTCGATGATTTCTATCAACTTTGTTAAAAGCAGTTGAACTCGGGTGAGCGATAAAGGGCCATCATGACCCTCTTGTTTTAAATAAGAACATAGTTTAACCTCATCAGCCAAACAAGTCCAATGATCACCTCTTATTTTTCCAAGAAAGAATGTCTAAGCAGCATAACTGAGCGTTACTTGCACTAGAAACATTTCTAACACTTCCTTTTATTGTCAAGCCCTCTTGCTGTGACCTCGATATACAATGGCGGTTTGGTGTATGTGCATGCGTCCATCCGTCTGAGTTTGTCTGGGCTGTTACTTATCCATGGATCAAGGGATTCTTAAATAACTTGGCACAAATGTTCACCATCATGAGACAAGAGTGTCAGTATTTAGGTGTATTTTAGTAAAACACATACAAATAATATGTATCCAAAAATGTATTCTTCTGAAAGCATTTAACAGGGTTTAAAAGTCGATCTTAGTTGAATACCAACTTTTTTGGTGCATTTAAAGGGAGGTAATAAATATTCTTGATATACTGAGTTATATGTACAAAATATGTTACAGCAATATAACTGCTTAAGATACTCCTTTTTTATGATTTATTAAAAAAAGTAATTGTCACATTTAATCAAACAACATTAAAGAATAAACTTATTTGATATAGAACCAAGAATTAAACTGTAGCGATTGAAATCTGGTTGTACGGATTATACACCTCAAACAAGGTTGGTGGACCCAAAAAGTACAAATACAAACAAAATAGCGATTGATGAAGACCTCCGTTAATTGTCAATCCTCCAGGGGACGCTGAATTGGATCTAGTGTTTGGCTTTCTAGGTGACAATGACAGCATGAAAGACCCCCATGTGAGCCCAAGTATGCAACACACATCAGAGCCATGGATCTGATCCCCAGCTTTAAAACTTCTCCCTGATTCACCAAATGTTCAAGGAAGTAGGGGATGGGGCAACACTTGGACAGCCAGCGCCCAGGATAAACTCTAAAAAGATTCAATAGCGATTGTCTTTAAGACAAGCTAACATTTGAATAGACTGCTTTGCTCACTTAATAAAATAAAACAAAAGGGCCATCATGGCCCTATATGGCTCACCTGAATACCAGTCCACTTGCCTAATGGGTGTGGTCAATTTTTACCCAAGAGGCATGATTTGAACAAAGTAGGTGGAAGACCACCAGACAATGTTACATACCAAATAGATTTTCCTATATACATCTTTGTAAAACAAGTGACCTCCTTTGCAGGGCCAATATTGACCCCAGGGATCATGATTTGAACAAACTTTAAAGACTTCAATTAGGCAATGCTACATGTCAAATATCTAAGCTCTAGGCCTTGTGGTTTCAGAGAAGATTTTTAAAGTTTTTCCTGTATAAGCTAATGTAAAATCAAGTGACCCCTGGAGGGGTCAGTTTTGACCAGGGGTCATAATTTGAACACTCTTAGTAGAGGTCCACTAGGCATTTCTACATGCCAAATATCTAATCTCTAGGTCTTGTTGTTTCAGAGATTTTTAAAGTTTTTCCTATATAAGCCTATGTAAAACAAAGTGATCCCCCGGCGGGGTCAATTTTGACCCGGGGTTTAACCTGAACAATCTTTGTAGAGGTCCACTAGCTTATTCTACATGCCAAATATCTAAGCTCTCGTTCTTG
Organism: Saxidomus purpurata; assembly: GCA_022818135.1. NCBI lineage: Eukaryota > Metazoa > Mollusca > Bivalvia > Venerida > Veneridae > Saxidomus > Saxidomus purpurata. The sequence goes on from JAFMSR010000012.1 coordinate 33,533,845, forward strand.
TGGTTTTAGAGATTTTTTAAGTTTTTCCTATATAAGCCTATATAAAACTAAGTGACCCCCCAGGCGAGGTCAATTTTGATCCAATGGGCATAATTTGAACAATCTTGATAGAGGTCCACTAAACAATGCTACATGCCAAATATTTATGCTTTAGGCCTTGTGGTTTCAGAGTTGATTTTTTTGAAAAGTTTTTCCTATATTAGCCTATGTAAAACTAAGTGATCCCCCGAGCGGGGTCAATTTTGATCCAAGGGGCATAATTTGAACACCTTTGGTAGAGGTCCACTTGCCAATGCTACATGCCAAATATCTAAGCTCTAGGCCTTGTGGTTTCAGAGAAGAAGATTTTTAAAGTTTTTCCTATATAAGTCTATGCAAAACTAAGAGACCACCTGCACGTGGTCAATTTTGACCCGGGGGTCATAATTTGAACAATCTTGTTAGATGCTACATGCCAAATATCTAAGCTCTAGGCCTTGTGGTTTCAGAGAAGATTTTTTAAGTTTTTCCTATTTGTTGCCATAGCAACCAGAGTTCTGCATGGAATGGAATTCTTTGAACAACTTTGCTAGAGGTTCATGCAAGGAACATCCTACAAAGTTTCATCAATATTGGCCCAGTGGTTTTAGAGATGTCGTTTGAAGAAAATGGTGGACGGAATCAGTAGTTTTCAAGTTTTGCTCTGGATAAGTAAAATGCAACAGACGGACGGACCCACCAACCACAGGGTGATTCCTATATACACCCCAACCTTTGTTTTGGGGGTAAAATAACCATAAAGACAAACTTTCAAGTGTTTTTTCAGTAAGAAAATGCAAATTCTTTTTTTTAAAACCTGTAGACTAGTCTGAATTTTTATGGCAAGGAGACCAAAAATACTAACCCTCCTCCACAAACACAAAAGTAAAACCAAAACAGCCATGTTGGAATTTTATTGCACTTTTATTTTAATATGTTTGCTATACATTTAGCAACACTTTTGTCATCCTGAAACAATAAAAGTCAAGAACATTTCTGTGACGACCATTCTGGAAGAACAGATAACATCATTCTAAACTTCTTATTTGGTAAAAACTCTGTAATAAACTGTTTCAAAGCACATTCATGCATACATATATACACATCTTTCACACCTAAAGATATACTAAAGTAATACACTTAAAAACTCTGATCTGTTCACTGAAGTGAAATATGAGCACTATGTAGTTCACTATTACTGTGTAAATGCAATGCCTAGAATCCTATAGTAGCAGTGAAGAAGTTCTTTCTACATTGATTCATAATAATTTCAATTTCCAAGCCATGCCTTTTCACAATTCAACATCTATAACAACCTTGAGGATTACGTAAGAATCATTCCCACAAAATATTTTTAAGATCCTGACCAATAGTTTTGGATTTTTTTCTGAAGGGTTTGTCTGCTGGCTGCCAGGTCTTTTGACAAATCAACACTGTTTTAACAAACCTAGCAGAGAATGACACAGAACCCATTCCTGTTAACTACATGTCTAAGACAAGGGCCAAGATGGCCCTATATTCTCACCCGAGTACATGACCTACTTATGACCCAATGTAACCAAAATTCAACCTTAAACTATTTATAAAATTAATAAAAACACAAACATTTTGTTTGACCAAGGCAAGGCAAACATTCTGACCACTCTACATCATTGGCTATAAAATGTGACTCCTAAAAAAACGTTGGAAGTTTTGCATGAACAAACCTCCATGTCCAAAATGTGTGCCAAGTTAATTAAAAATCTAGCCAACAAAAACAAAGCAAGTCAAGAAAGGAAAATGTATTTCAAATGCAGACACCCAAACAGACAGACAATACAAATACTATATGCTACACTTTGGGGGCATAAATATAACTTAAAAGTGAGTGCCAGCCTCCCAACAACAGTGCAGTCTTTTAAAAAAAGGAGTAGTAATTACATGTATTTTAAAACCTAATACAAATACATGTTATGATGTAAAGAACAAATAGCTTCAGTTGCTATGACAGAAAGCACCTTGGGAACAAATCTGATAAAATAGAATTTGTAGTATGAAGTGTCAGTTTATATGTGTCATCTTGTACTTAATGAAGCGCACGAGATTAGCACGTGCAGTTGAGATGACCGGTAAATGTTCACCAAGAGATTTTCTATTCTGTTGAACCTGAAATGTAAAAGCACCACAGTTTAAACACTGAAGGGTATTTTCAAAACATACAAATGTACAATCTATATCTGTTTAATCCACTGCTTAGATGTTTTCTTGTACATATATTGTGTGTGACTGTCCTTTTGGGCATTTTATAGTTGTTGCAGCTTTATGCAGGCCACAAGGGTCTAGATGAACTGATCCAATTGAGCCCATTATCAAAATTTCGCAAAGATCTTGAGATTACACACATTCAGGCTTATTACTACAATGTAATTGGATTTGTTAAGATTATAAATGAAAGGAGGTTAGCTTGGACCTAGTGATCCAGTTTGATAAAAGGCAATACACATTAACAATATCATAAACAGTCACTATTTTTTATAGGGATTGTTGTTAAATCAGGAGTAACTGGTGCGACCAAGCTTTCATTTCAAAGTCATGCAAGATCTTGTGATCATATACAAGGTACACTGTGTTCAAGTTTGGTTATGATTACATGAGAGATGTGGAAGGAAGAGTGTAAATACACCCAATTTGTCTACACTTGACATGAATCCTTATACATGTAACTCATTGTCTGCACTGGACATTCATGAATCCTAATGACTTGTTAAGAACAGTCTAGCTAACCAATTTCTAATTTAATCTAATTAAGAGAATCTTAAATCTAAGGTAAAGAATCTTATCTAATAGATAATTAAAGCAGATCATCACTTACCTTTGACTTGAGTGCCGGTGCTATAGTCTTCAGTTTTTCAACCAGTCCGATCTCTTTTAGCACTGGATCAACATGGTCCTCTCCAAACACATCAAATATAGAATCCAGAGATTCTGCCACTACCCACAGGTTGGAGTCTTTACATACCACCTCTAATAACAACACACCTATATCCTGTAAATACAACAAGTGCATTATATCTATATGTACACAATTACATACTCATTCAATACTGTTACAACCATCACTTCTACATTCTACATTCAGCAGTGTCTTTAAGAGCAGTGATTTTGAATCAAAATGATTACCTGGTATTAAGATTCAGGCTTCCAGCCTTTATATATGAACATTTTATACATATTAATTTACACATAATAACAATAATATATAATGGAATAATTCAAACTAATTTATTTTCGATGGGACACAAGTTCTTACAACTCAGATCGGTTCTCTAGTGGTAATCAACCTAGAAGAGAGAGGGGCAAAGTGAACTCAATGCAGCTTGCCTAAGGACACTACAACTATATCACTAGTAATCTGGAAGAATACACCACAATGTGAATGCCCTAGGCATACAATACAGCTTTGCTATAAATAATTTTTAAGTAAAGACACCTGTATTGGTCAATTAATAATGATTTGCTTGACACTACTTGTGCAATAAAAGATTCTGAGTACCTGTTTATTTGTTATACAACTAAAATCAAAGTTTCACACAGAGAAATGTGGTTCAACAGACCTTAATTGTATGCCATAATACAGTCAAAGTGCTAGTTTGATCTAAACTGTAATATACTACATGTGACTCTGTTGGTGAATTGCTTGAAAATGTCTATATTAAACCGAATAGATGACAGGAAAGTACTAAAGACAAATCTTTATAAATCTTAGTCAAATCTTTATAAATCTTAGTCAATTTAAGCCATAGATTATTATATACTAGTCATACTACACTGATAGTGAAAGGAAAGTTAACCATAATATATTTTATTTATTCATGTATCTATGTTTCCTATTTTAATTGTTGTTCTATAGTTCAAGTAACAAACCTTAAGCAATGGATGTGGACTTGTATTTTGTGCCAGTATACTGCCTATTGTTGATACAATACGTACAGCATTTACTCGCACTTCTGGCCACTGGCACTTGGTTGACATTTCATACATAAACTGCAGATTTCCTGAATTTACATCCTGAAACTAACAACAAATTGTTGCAGCAGTTAATAGTTGAGCCTTGGTATGGTACTTGTATATGCAGTAAGTGACTATTGCTTGCTACAAACTTTGATAAAAGAAATATAATTTCAACACCATGCGGAAATACTGACAAAGCAAATATCTAAGCTCTGTACAAAAAATATTAGTAGTTATTCCCTTTAGTTGCAATGCCAACGCCAACACTGTGAAAATTTAATTCTTTGATCAATTCTGGTAAAGAACCAACCGAGAAACATCCAATAAAATGTGGTCCAAATTGGAGCTAAAAGGCAGATGCAAAAAACATTACTTGAAGAAATCACCTGCGCATGATCAATTTACACCTCAAAATTGTTCAAACAAAATCAACTTGGTAAGCAAACCTTGGATGGATCTGTGTTGGCTAGTTTCTGTATCACAGCTCTCATTGCTCCCGTCACAGCCTCAAGTAAATCTTCTTGCTCTATACCTAACACGAAGTCAAAATACTTTTAAACATTCACATAACTAGATGGGTGTTCAGTAGAACACTTGTGTCGCCCTCTTACGCTTTGTTAGAATAACCAATAATTTGGTGACCAAATCTAAGTACAACAAGTGACAGGAAATTGTCACAAAACCAGGTTTTCATTTTCCAGTCTGCTGGTCGAGCGCAAATGTTTAAATATCTTGAGAAATGTAGGAGGAAGTGTGCACGTGACAGTATTCTTCTACATATAACATATGTGGAAAAAAGCAAAGGGCCATAATTCAGGCAAAAATTATAACAAAGAGGGCCGCCCCGTCACCTTGGCAAAAAAAAAAGGATAATAGCAGAAAGGACATTTACCTTTGGCTCGATATCCTCTTAATAAGCCTATGAAAATCAAAAGACCCGCCCCCAGGCAGGGTTAATTCTGACCCTGAGGTCAGGATTTGAACAATCTTGGTAGTGCAATTATGCCCATGCGAATATCTAAGCTCTAGGCCTCATTATTTTGCTGTCTGATCATGAACTGCACTGTTGGCTATTCATTTTTGCGTCTGATCATGATCGCACGTAAGCTATTCATTGTATGTGGCTGGTCTGATCTGCACGTCAGCTTTTTTTTTGCTGTCTGATCAGATCTGCCTGTTTGCTATGCATTATTTAGCTGTCGATCATGATCTGCACTTTCTATTTAGCTGTCTGATCTGATCTGCACTTTCATTATTTTGCTGTCTGATCATGATCTGCACTTTCTGACAAATTTCAAGGATTCTGGGCTGAAAGTAACATCTAGAGTGTTAACAAGGTTTTTCCATATTTGGGCGTGACCTAGTTTTTGACCCCAGATGACCCATATTCGAACTTGGGCTAGAAATCAACTTAACAACCTTTCTGACAAATTTCCAGGATATTTGGGCTGAAAATGTACCTCTAGAGTGTTAACAAGGTTTTTCCATATTTGGGCTGGTGACCTAGTTTTTGACCCCAGGTGACCCATATTAAAACTTGAGCTAGAAATCATAGAAACAACCTTTCGACAAATTGCCAGGATTTTGGACTGAAACAGTGCCTCTGAGCCTTAACAAGATTTTTCTATTTTTGGGCTCTGTGACCTAGTTTTTGACCCCAGATGACCCATATTCGAACTCGTCCGGTAATTACTGGGACAAACATCCTGACCAAGTTTCTGTGACAACTGATGGGGGAAAATGTGACCACTAGAGTGTTAAGGGGGGGGGGGGGGGGGGGGATCTAACTGTGGGGGGGGGGGGGGGGGGGGGGGGGGGGGGCGACGGAGGGGGGGGGGGGGGGGGGGGGGGGGGGGGACATTCATCGATCCTAATAGCTCACCCTGAGCCAGCTCAGGTGAGCTAAAAAAAAAAGAAAAAAAAAAACCTTGCTTTGTGTGGGGTTTGAACTGCTGGTCTCATGAGAAATTTTGTCATCTTACTGTAACAGAATACTCCAAAGTATACAGGACTGGTAATCTATTCTAAAAATAGACAGTAATAACAGAGTATTCTCCCTTTTATAATAACAGAGTATTCTCCCTTTTATATATACTTAAATAAGGAGACACAAAATTGCTAACGGACGGACAGACGACCAGGGGCAGAACATTATATATTCAAAATTCTTTAGTTCACAATTATAGTTCTGTGAAAGTTTGGTTGAAATCCCTTGAGAAATGCAGGAGTTGCACACAGAAGATAATTTTTCTATATATATTACATTATGTGGAAAAAACAAAGGCCCATAATTCTGTCAAAAATGATCAAATCACAAAACCCCGACAATATGCACCAGGGCACTCGTTGACAATAATTCTGTGAAAGTTTGGTAGAAATCCCTTGAGAAGTGTAGAAGGAGTTGCGCACAGAAGAATTACATATGTGAAAAAAAACAAAGGGCCATAATTCTGTCAAAAATGACCAAATCACAAAACCCCTACAATATGCGCCAGGGCACTTCATGACAATACTTCTGTGAAAGTTTGGTTGAAATCCGTTGAGAAATGTAGGAGGAGTTGCGCACAGAAGAAATTGTTTACGCACGCCCGCCCGCCGCCCGCCCGCCGACATACCTCAATCTAATAACCAGGATTTTTCCTTCGGAAAACCTGGTTAAAAAGGGGCATAACTCTTTCAAGTATGACCTTGAACTACAAAATTAGACGGCATCACAACCCTTTTGTCAGAAGTAATACCATTTGAAAGTTTGATGTAGAAATCTTAAGAAATGACAAAGTAATAGCCAATGTTAAGTTTTCATGACAAAATCTAAGTACAAAAAGGGGCATAACTCCGTCAAATATGACCTTGACCTTAGACATATGGCCGCATCACGACCCTATTGTCATAAGCAATACAATTTGAAAGTCTGTAGAAGAAATCTTAAGAAATGGCAAAGTTATAGCCAACTTCAAGTTTATGCGACGGAAGGATGGACCGACAGACAAAGTGATCCCTATGTATTGCCTTTTCACCGAAAGGGCGAAACAAAAATGAAATATTTTAAGCATTTTTACAAATTAAAAGACATACCTGACTTCTTAAAATATTTCAGAGTAGTCGGAATAAACATTGCACATAATAATGTAACTGCTTCATGCTATTTCTGCAGCAATATACAGTCAGCAAATATTTTTTATAAGGAACAATCTGGTGAATGTCAAAAGACATAAATTATCAGTATGGATTTCAAATGCTGCAGATAAGTGTGTCCTATAAAAGTCTTTCTGACAGATTATAAGGTTTATAGAAGAGACACATAAACACATTACAAAATGACCAAATACTTCAAAGAACTGCATAGACATCTATCAAAACTACCCGAGTGAATACAATTTTATTTTCATGTAGAAATGTACAACTATTAAAAAGAAACATTCTCACTATTTTTTGTTGTAGAAAGCTGAAGAAGGCCCTGCCATACTGTATAAAGTTTTTGGTGACCTCCTAGAGCTTCTGTTTCTAAGGCACTAACCAAGTTATTCAAACATAGTAAAGCATGTGTCTGTTTCATCTGAAAACTGCAATCATACAAATAACTGCTGTAAAAAATCATACAAATAACTGCTGTAAACAATCATACAAATAACTTTTTTTCGCAAATCTTTCGTTTCTGACTAATTCGCAAGGTCTTAAATTTGTGACGCCAAGCTAAAACGGTCCGCAAACATTTGTAAATTTTGAAAGATTTTTGTCCCTTAATACTGGATACCTTGTATCTGTCTTTCTTCTCGTTCAAATATACAAGGTGAAGAAATAACAAAATCATATCGATATTGACAGTTTAGATGGTTATCTTAAGCCATAGGCGATCTTGTGTACTACATTTTTCTTAATGACAAAAACAGTTATTGATATGTATTGACACGTTTGTCACGAGGGTAATTATCCCTATTTAGAGAAAATCAAAGGCAACACGCCGTGTGTGTTTGACAATCAGGATGAAGAGCTGAGAAAACTGCTAAGTAAGCACAACATACATATTGTTTATTGTTCATGATGAATTCTGTGATAAAACCACTGCATGCTTACAAGTAGAATGCAGGAGCTTCAGAAAAAACGAGAAATAATTAAGCCTGGCTAGGTAGAGCAGGGATATAATGTTTAAATGACCCAGTTCCAAACAGGCCACCGCATTTTTTTTTTCTGGTACTGTTGTTTACTTACGGAATATTTAATGTAGTGCCCATCTAACCGAACTTGTTTATGAATTGATTTTTAAAGAAATTGGTGATCAAAAGGACTGTATGTATTATGTTCATATCATAAACAGGTCTACTCCATTGATGAAACTGAAGTGTGTAAGAAATACAATTAAAGAATATTGAACAAATTTTGGAAAATAGTTTTCAGATAAGACTTGATTTCTGATAACCGGTAAGCTGATATTTCATGCGGATTTGAATTTGCGTCTTCATAGATTCGCGAATGTTAGCGAGGTACACGCAAAATCTTTTTTGACTAACCCGGTAAAACAAAAATTGAAAATCGTCTGATTAACAACATAAAATTCTTATATTAGACAGGAAAGCAGAAAACCTGGACCCTTCTTTCAAATGACATCAAAACATTAATTAATGGACTCTACTTGACATACCTTTTTAGTAGATCTCTGTGACTCTGTACCATAAGTACCTGCTCTTCTCCTAACGGATGGGCTGCTTCTAAAACCTGTAAAATGTAATTAAAACTAGATTTTTATTTTTATTTATTGCTATTGTTCTTAAGACGTGGTACATAAAATTGAATGGAAGTAAATTATTTCACAACCTTGATTTGTAATTTTTTCATAGGAGTCAATTTCAACAGTACAATGGTACCTAGCTACTCCGTACTCTTCTAATCCGAAATCCTGTCTAAACCAGACTTCCCAGATTCCCACGGTCCCGATTTTGCTTCTTCTTTATTTAATATAAATATACTCTTGCAATCCGGATCCTTTCTACTCAGAAAACCAGACAAGTTTTTGAGACCAGTTTCATTTGAATTAGTTAAAATTTACCCCTCGGATCCGAACACATACAGGATCCAGAAACTTTGACAGTACACAATCATTAAATGAGATGCGAAGTGTCATAAAACATTGATAAACTTTGTAAAAACATTTCACATGTTTGTTTACAATGTGCGAGCCGGTGAACACGTGTGATTAAAACAAGTGTGAAAAATACGATTATTGAGAGGTATTGCCAACTTATTATCTGATAATGGAGTAATCATCCTTGATCACTCATCAAATCCTAACTGTACATTAAAGAGCTCATTAGATGTATTTGAAAGTAATTTGTATCACAGTGTTATTGTTCATTCTTTAATTTGAATTTAAATTGAAGCACCCATTACCATTGAGTCTTGATACCAAAAGAACACAAGTAAAACAGAACAATAAATATGTGTTGCATTTTTTTCAGGTTTTTATTTGAAAAAAAAAAAACTCTTTCAAAGTGACTCTCTGAAATTGAAAGATAATTGTTTTCGTTATTTGAGAACAGGTACTAATTTTGGCTTCAGACATACATGTACACACACTGTACTAGATCGTTTTGGTAGTAAACCTTTCATATCTAAACACCTTTGTAATCCCAACATTTCTTCTGGTCCGACAGGTTTGGAATAAACAGGTCCCACTGTATCAGTTATGTAAAAGTAGGGCAGTTGATTTATTTTACCCAACTATTAATCCCTGTAAAGACCAGCTCTAGACTTCCTACACATCTATCCTCTGTGAGAAAACCTACTAACTTTCTCAAAGACTAGAACATTTGTAGTTGGGTTCAAACATATGATTGTAAATCACAATTATAATATAAGCTTATGACCATATAGAGGTAGGTTCTATATGGTCAGGTCAATTCTGCCCATGGCCAGACAATCAGCCTGAAACAAACTACATCATTGTACCTTTTCAACAATACCACATGTTACATATGCTGTATGTAGTTCCGTTGACAAACACAGTGGAAGAACAGAGCTACTCTCATCTGTTGTACAATCATCCATTGGTGTATCAGATATCTCCTCAGTACTGGACTCACTGCTATCCAAATCCTCCCAGTCATCATCTGTTATTGTATAGACTGTATGTCAGTACGGTACTGTACAAGATATTTATTAGTGTATCAACAATTGGACTCTCAGCTGACTTAACTTTTATTTATCTTCATTTTGAAGGACTATGTAAAACAAATGCATTTATTGAATGCAAATAAAAATGCTGAGCTTTGAAAAATATCGTAATATTACAGTTTATTCAATCAAGATTCATAATTTGAATAAACTGTAACTGGCTATTTAGCTTAAGGTAGAGCCTAACTTTTGCTGATCTGTTTGCAAAATCTCCAATCGTACCTAACAAATAAACCAACCAACATTTCTAATCATCGTGAATCATTTGTCTTCAAAGTATCACTAATTTTCTAAATTGTGACTTCTTCTTGTAAAAAGTAGCAAACTAAAATTCTTGCCAATAAACCAAATTAACAGTTATTGCTACATCATATACTGCATCTTTATCTTGACATAATACTGGTACTCACAAATATATAAGCTTGGCTTAGATGTCAGTAGGAAAACATTTTAAGACAACTTACATGTATCTGTCAAAAAGTAAAACACGTTTTTTTTTATTCCTCATGCTTTTTAACAATAATTATATCCAGCCATGAATTTTCTATATTATTCCTAGTAACCATTTTTTCAGTTTACTCTCACCTACCATCAGAACAACACAAATTTGCAACAACCTCCAGAGCCACTTTCTGTGCCTTCAGAAGATTTTTTATATCATCAAATCTTCTCTCCATCACGGATACAACCTAAATATAAACAAGACATATCAGAATGACAGCTTACTTACTGCTTCCTCTATAATAGTCCTTTCAACCTGCGGTTGGGGTGTAAAAATGTTAAGATAGAAAGTCACCTTATCTAGTAAGAGTTACTGGCCTTGCATAGTTGAAAAACTATTATAATCTTGAAGCAATATTGTTTAGTATCAGACTACATTCAGTTAAGTTTAGTTTATACAAATTACTATTATTTTGATTACAAAGGAAGCTTCCACAGCTTATTGAATTGCTATCAAACACTCATTCTAGATGTCGTCACTCTCACAAGAGAAGCAGCAAGTTTTTCATCACTACTACCCATTTATAACTAGGTTGACTGAGACATGTGTTGCATCAGTGCCCAAGGATACACATCATGCTCTAGATGAGACCATCTGTTCCTGAGGTCCATTAATATTGATTGCAAACGCCAAAATTAAATGTGAAATTCATAATTCACAGGAGTTTGCTATTGCTAAACATAAGAACCATGTTAACATTGTTTGCTAGTTGAAAAGCTTCCACTGTATACAGAAAACAAACAGTGTATATAAAGTCAAGAAAACAAAGCAGCAATATCTATAAACACATGAAAGTAATTCATCTTTATCCTAATACATTTGTGATCTTGAAAGTCATTGAAAAATGTCATGCTTCTTGTATTGGTTATTCAAGCTTGTCATTGATGTCCATTCCTTCATAAACAGTTACCGTAGACTAGATGCCTATGTGCAACATGTCGAGCCGCCAGCTGTCAAAAGGGCAAACTCCTTACCAACTAGAGATAGGTCAAAATACACCTAAATTTTTATACTAAAATACTTACATTAGGTATTTTGTGTCTGAGACATAAGTTATCTTTGTGTACTAAAATACTTACATTAGGTACCACAGAAAAGTGGTCTCGATTTTTCTCTAAGGCCAGTAATAAAAAAGTTACAATATAAGCTATTTATAGTAACAACAAAGGGAAGTATTCTAAAAACAAGGAAAGCTCATGGTGGTGAACATTTGTGCCAAGTTACATCAAAATCCCTCCATGCATGAAGAAGAAATCCTCCGGAAAAAGATATTCTTGAATTGACCTTTGACCTTTAAGTGTGACCTTGACTTTAGACCTAGGGACCTGGTTCTAAGGCATGACACTCCGCCTCATGGTGGTGAACATTTGTGCCAAGTAACATCAAAATCCCTCCATGCATGAAGAAGAAATGCTCTCGACAAAGTCATTTTTGAATTATTCTTGTATCTGACCTTTGGCCTCTAAGTGTGACCTTGACCTTGGAACTAGGGACCTGGTTCTTGTGCATGACACTCCGTCTCATGATGGTGAACATTTGTGCCAAGTTATTTAAGAATCCCTTGATCCATGGATAAGTTACAGCCCGGACAAGCAAAACTCGGAAGGATGCACGGACGCATGCACGCACATACACACCGATCAGCCATTTGGACAACTATATCGAGCTTTCGCAAGCGGCTTGACAAAAATCAATATTTAAGGAGTACATGTAGAATTGTCGTCAGATTTTTTTTGTGTACTAAAATACTTACATTAGGTATTTTGTGTCTGAGACATAAGTTATCTTTGTGTACTAAAATACTTACATTAGGTATTTTGTGTCTGAGACATAAGTTATCTTTGTGTACTAAAATACTTACATTAGGTATTTCCTCACTGTCTGTGCCAGTACCAGAAGCCTCTGTTACAGCAGTCTGACTGTCTGTGTCAGTGCCAGCATGTGTAGCGGGCACATCAGTCTCCTGTAACATGGCAGCCACATTAACTGCCAGCACATCCGACATGGCTGTCACAATTGGAAGAACTAGATCACCACAGGCTCTTGACAGTTGACGACTTTCAAGATTTACAAGTACACCTGTTCAAAAATGAAATAAGTCTTTAATTGGGGGTGCACAATAAAACGTCTGAATCAAATGTGTATAAAATAGCAAATATCATGTCTGTCAAAAAAAAAAAAATATGGTTACCCCAAACATACATATATATATATAGAGTGAGATATACTTCCAGTCATGAAAAAACACAGCACTAAGTTCCGGTATGTTTGTTGTGTGTCGTCCAGTATCCGTTGAGACCCTGCTCTGCAAATTCACACCATGAGGGGGCAAGAGCAGAGCTAGTGGTACATTATAATGTGGCAGATTATAAAGTTTTTTTCTGAAAGCAGTCTAAAATCTCTAGCTTCTGATTGGTTAGATATTTTAACTAGCTCATTTTCAGCCAATCATATACATCTGCAGACTGGTTCCTCTGTAGAGAATACAAACTTAAGACATCGGCATGGAAATAAATTGATCAAACTAACAGCATTCATGAGTAAGATAGTATCAGGGCCATACCTGTAGCCAGAGTCCTGATGAGTACTTTTACAGAGGTGTCTGCAGGAAATGATATTACTCTTTGTACACAGTCAACCAAGTCTGGCCTGCACATTGTAGCATTGTCCTCAGTCACAGTATGTAAAAACTCAACTGAAATAAATCAGGATTTATTCTATTACCTTGTATAAGATCCCTGAATAAATCAACCATTCCAAAACTTAAAATCATGTTTAAATTCAAAATATTTGACAGAATTTCTCATATCTACCTCGTTCAAGAAAGGAAGCCAAACAAATGACTGAGACAAATACAACTTCAGCTTTTTGGCTCAAGTGAGCTTAGAACCTAAGGTTCATATTTCCTATTACAAACTGTACAGAATACAGATCTTAGTGAGTACTATGATTGCCTGAATCAAACCATGGAAAAATAGTCCCCTGTCATCCAATTATTTGTTTTCTTAAACCTACCAACAGCCAATTTCAAATCATCTGTGCTACAATCGGAGTCAAGTATAGTACTGATAACTGGTATAAGCTGTTCATTGCTGAATGTGGTTACTGCTTGTGCACTGTTCTCACTGAAACACAATAATACCTCAATATATATACACAATGTATTTCATATAAGTAGCATATCTCAGACTTGAAAATGGCAACTTTAAAACCCTGGTGCAATACCATCAGAAATTTTCCAAAAAAGAAAAAATTCCAATATATTGTATGAGTATTTCTGCTGCTTAAAATACAACATTTAATACCAGA